>JAYESA010000670.1:0-119041 GCA_036927795.1 Iris macrosiphon
GTCTTTTACTCCGTCACCCTAATAGTTGGATTGATCTGCTGATTGCTCAGATCGATTAATCCATTTATATAGAACCCAGTATCTGTGACTTTGTGCTAAAAGTGATGCCAACCTTTCAACCAGGCGATCTTAAATTGGCACTGCTGCCGGGGTTAAAATAATTTATTTGTGTCATAGAGAGATTTGAGACCCTTAGGTCGGGTTTGGGATTGCTAATCATGGCTGCTTCATACTTATATTTTTGAAAAACAGTTCCGAGACCTGTTTGGTATCAGAGGTTTATAAAAAAAACTTTAGAAAAGTGAGTTAAATTTTCGGGCTCCTTTTGAAAGCAGTTGAAAATCACGAGCTTTAGTGTGGAACGTTTTGGTGATGGATAGCATGCTCTAAACGGCGTGCCAACATATAATTTGACCATGAGTTTATTGGCGATGTGTAGCAAGCTTACTATTTTGAATTCTAACGTTATATTATTTTGATGTAAAATTTTCTTGACATTTTGAAAACTACACATACTTTGACATCTTTCTTTTAAAAATAGAAAATTAATTATTTACCAAAACGGTACATGCAAATCCCTTTTGGTACTTTTATGTATGTATAACACTTCTACACTTAGGTAGTCAAAGATCCTTCATAATATCATTTGCATTTTCCAGGAAACTAATCAAATAACTTCTAGCAAAACACACTTCTCACAACTAATATGATATAGAAGCTCTATGTGCACATAGAAGCTTAAATTCTCTTCAAAACCAAACTGGATCATAGTTGGAGTCAGAGTCTCTGTGGCTGCAGTAAAACTCTAAAATGTTAGTGAGGGTGTTATATTTATATGTTCTAAAATTATAACATTCCCACCCCCCCCCCCCCCCACCCCCCCCCCCCCCCCCCCCCCCCCCCCCCCGGTTCTTTTTTGGTTAGCTAGCTAGATTTACGGTTAATACGAGTCTTGTTTAAAATCACCTTAAATTGTTTAAGTCCTTGACACTACACCAAAACTCTAGTATTTGTGAGGGTTGAGGTTTAATATATTTATGTTGCTCTAACATTTGGTGTTCATAGCATTGGGGTTTAATAAGTACCGTACCTGAAATTACCTTACTTGTTTGTCTTGCGACTTGGATAACTGTAAAGATGCCTCTTTTCTCTTTTAACTTACTAGACGTTATCAATTTTCACAAGCATTATCATTTGCATTTTGTCTCTCGTGGAAGGATGAAAACTTGAAAATTAGTGGATTGCTAAAACATTTTTTTATCTCAAGTCTTAGTGGTACTGACTAGATTCTTGCTCATTTCAGTTGTCTATGTTTGGCTCCTGTGAGATTTAATTATGTGTAATTATTAGTATAGTTTTGACAATTCTGGACCCCAATATTGGACTTTCATATTTTGCAATCTTAAAAAGTTAAAATTTTAGTAAAATAAAAAATGGGACATAAATTTATAGCTAAACATAATTCCATAGAGTTTTTGTGCCATTTTGTGTCCATTAGACGAATAATTTGTATATTTCATGTGAGACTGTAATACGATCATTGCATCACTTAATAGGATATTTACTATATATGGGCTTGAAAACCGTTTTTGAAGCATGAACATCAATGCAAAACCAAATAAAGTACTCCTTGTGGCTAATTTTGGCAATATTTTGGCTATTTATCTTGTTTTGAGTAGTTTTGGCAAGTCCGATTATGAAAATTTTGAGAATTTTCAGTCAATTTTGGAAATGTTTTGGAAATATGTGGTAAGTTTAACTCAATTATTAATTGTAACAATCTAAAGTTGGACCAAGGGATTCAAATATTACCTTGATAATTTTCAATATTACCGGACAAGCGTGGTTTATGATTAGTTTGAAGACTAATTTCCACTTGCATATCTTCAACTTTCACGCGCTTGCAAGTTCCTTCGAAAATTACTTTTAATACATTTTGCTACTATCAAAAATTCTTTTTCTTTCTACCATGACGCTATTAATGAACAACATGAGAAGACCTTTTTCCTCATCGCCTTCCTCACTCTTTAACGCATCTCAAATCCAAGGCCTAAACAAAACTCCATAAGTCTGGCAATCCTCGTCCTCCCAACCTCTATCCCCACCCCCAACACTGCAATTAACCATAATAGTCGCTAACTCACGGGCTTGTCGCTACGTATTGTTTGGGGTAAGGTTTGCACTATCAGTATCATAATCGATTTCAGACCCTTTCGATGATTATCAGTATTGGCATATTTGATGGCATACGAGTAGGGAATCCGGGTCAGACTCATGAAGGTAACAACGGACACGGCAAAATAATAATTCGATCAAAGAGAACAAAATTAATAAATTGCATATATTCATCAATTGAGCAAACAAATGATAAAATACAAATAATATGATGATTTCTCGTTATAAATCTACCAAATATATTTTAGAGTCAGGATTCTTCGTTTTGGGAAGCAAAAAAGAATTTAAAATATAAAATAATATTTGATACATTTATACTTAAATTTATGTATAAATCGCTTTTTTGTTCTTTTTAAATCAAATAATATTCAACACTGCTCAATCGTTCATGTTCATCGCGATAGACTATGTTACTCGTACTCGGCACTTTAGGCTGAGGTACTAGGGTCGACACGACCGGACACGGGTACGAGTAGGGAATCCGGGTCAGACTCGTTAAGGTAACAACGGACACGGCAAAATAATAATTCGATCAAAGAGAACAAAATTAATAAATTGCATATATTCGTCAATTGAGCAAACAAATAATAAAATACAAATAATATGATGATTTCTCGTTATAAATCTACCAAATATATATATGTACGCATGAATGGAAAAAATATTGGATCATCACCTCGAGCGAATGCGAAGAGGTCGATGAGGGTTAGGGCGTCGCCGCCATGGGTTCGAGAAGGTGATGGATGAACCGAGGTGTTTTTGGGATTAGGGTTAGGAAGTATGGAAGCTGCTTGGAAAGGCATAGAGGATTAGGTTTAAGAAATTCACAAGTGGAAGAAGTGAAGAAAAAAGAGATTTCCCTCTTGATAAATCCTAGCACGAGCAAGTCACGTGCCGACCCCTTACATCCCCCGTCAAACACATGTAAAATACATATTAAAACATTAAATCAAGTGGGGGCAGGCATCATTCTAGTTGTCCAAAAACAATAAATCAAGCTAGCACATGCATTGATTAACTGTTGGATCCAGCCTAACCAACATCATCATGCAAGCTAGCTGGCACAGAAGATGATAAGACTACTTGATAATAAATATGCTAGTAAGTTATGTCAATAGTCAATAGCAATTAATGATTTATCCAGCTGCTCCACTTCATGCACAGAAGATTATCCGGCTGTTCCGCTGCTTCTACATGCACAGAAGATGAATCAATTAGGACATTTCGGCTGCTCCACTGCATGCAAGATGAATCAACTAGCACATTTCACCTGTTTCTAACTGAAACAAGAAATATTAACATATTTGAGATGAATGGATAGTCAATTATTATATTTATTTAGCAAATATATTTATTTTAATAACCATATTCTCGTATCAGTACCTAAATTTTGGATCCTTTTTAGCCAAGTCCTCATGTCCTTCAATTATGATTTTGAAGGAACCGACTCTTGGATATGTACCCATACCCGACATCCATACCCAAGTTTAGGTAATATAGATGACTAATACTAATATTTTTTTATATGCCTTTAGACATGACATAGTACAACAACAATAAATAGTTTTGACTGCAATAATATAATATGTATGAATGTTGTGTATTTAAAAATATATAAGTTAGACAAATGGTACTAAGTTACATACTAGTTACACTATGTCGATAATGAATCTTATCGACAAATTAGGGGCGAGGTGGAGACACGATTGTGTAGGTTGGAGGAGGAGGTGACAACTGTTGCTGGAGGCATTGTCCGAGTTAGGTTACTATTAGATGCACTGGCGGAGCCAGAGAAGGGTGAGTGGGGTCATGTGACCCCACTAAAAAAAGTAGAATTTGTCAATGAGCTCTTAGCCTAGTGGTTTTGTCCTAATTGGTTTTGTTCTTATTTGCTCTTAGATATCAAAATTTAATTTTCTCTTAGATGAAATAAAATTGATTATGCCATAATTGATTTTGTCCTGATTGATTTTGTCCTTACTTGTTCTTAGATGGCAAGATTTAATTTTGGCATAATTAGTGTTTGGAAATAAAATATTTCTTATCATATAATCTTTGTGCTAATTCTATTTTTCTATAGGAAAGAAAAGTTTTGGCTTTCATATTACTAAAACCACATGTTAATATTTCTTTATCATTTTGTGCTGTATTTTTTATAAAACTTTTTCTTCAATTGTCAGATGCGCAAAATACAATTATTAGAATAAGTTTGGTAGAATTTTTTTATTATTGTATTTTCAATAATTATTAAATCAGTTTTTATTTTGCCGAAATGTTGAACTAATGGAATAGAATTCTGATGCAATGTCTCATGTGCATACTTTTTTTTTTTTTAATGTATAAGCAACTTCATTTCGCTTCCACTGGAGCAAAATCCTTGCTCTGCCCCTGGTTAGATGGTGTGTTGGAAGAGAGAGATTTGTCCAAGTTAGTTGTGCTTTGAATGTGAAAGTCAATTTGACAAAATTTCAAAGGAGGGTAGTTGAGTACAAACTTTCGAAAGATCATAGCATCAGAGAGTGAACTCTCTTGGGAGAAAGTTGCAGAAGTGTGAAACTTAAAGGTATTTAAATGTAAATGAATGTAGTTTGGACAAATTTCATATTGATACGACTATTTTAGGGTTCACTGACAAGTTAAAAATGTCAAATAGTTGACGCTGTTAAGGTTTGCTAACAAGTAACAAGCAGAAAGTTGATACAGATGGTGTCTAATTTAGGAAAAGAGAAGGGACTAGGGGTTGATATAGAAATTATAGATGGCTCGCTATATGGTTATAGTGATAACTCCAACTAGCTAATATTTATACAAACTGTTAGTCTGTTATTCAATTTGAAAATTAAGTGAACATTATTTGTTTTGAATAAGAACAGACCCACAAAAGAAATAAATATATTCATGGGAGGTAAGAGAGAAAGAGAAGTTATTTCTAGGTTGCATTAGAAATAAGTTTTTTCATATAAACCACTCCTAGTGTGTGTGTGTGTGTGTGTGTGTGTTTGTGTGTGTGCGCGTTGGGGTGGGTGGGTGGGTGGGTGGGGGGGGGGGGGGGGGGGGGGTGAGTGGTTGAGTTGTGAACTTGGGATTTGAGACCTCCCACATATATTCTACCCAATTCACCAACTGGACTGCCCTTTGGTGATTACATGAATAGTAGAGGTCAACCCATGTTTATTGTATATTTTTGCAAAATTATCGAATATATTGTACATTCTATAATGTTTGTTTTTTTCAAGAAACCAGGTGTCCAGATTGGTAGACAAAGAGGGAGGGGAAATTATATTTTGTAAGTTGAAGAACTAGAAAACTTTCTTGTCAGGCAAGTTAGAGTTGTAAAGTAGGGTTATGATGAGGAGAAAGAAATAAAAAAAAAAAGCAAAAAGGAGAATAACATCATTCTGTTAGGGTTTATCCACAAGCTAATAATTCTCAAAGCATTGTAACTCGATATTATTACTACTCATTGGTTGTGTAAACCATCATGTATCAGGCTTGCAAAATAAATATTACAAAGAAGACCCTACTGATAAAATAATGAAAAGCATTTCAAAACTCAAAATTATGAACTAAACCATATTAACTTGTATCATAATAGACTTGCACACTAATGTTGGATATAGCTTGCCCATGTATAGGCATCAAAGAGAAAAAAAAAACGTGTGATTTTGCATGCTTTTTTTATTGTGCCAAAATATATTTGAAAATTGAGGAAGTAACATTTTGTTCGTATCAAATCCACCACTGGAAGGGGAAAAAAACACTGAAGGGTGGATATCCTGCTCTGATTCAATGTCAAAATATTATATGAACTCTCTCATCTTTATTCACAACTGTTGATATATATAGGTTTTGATCTTCCTTCACAATAGGAACATATAACCCAAGGTAAATCCTAAGAAATGATAAGATCATTATTTTTCACAATAAATCAACTATATTTCAATCTTACAATAATATGCTTCGAACTTTATACTTGTTATTATCTTGTAAAATTAGAAAGAAGAATTTTTTTTATGCGTTGAACTTCATATTTCATCACTTCAATGTGAAACTACTGAAATTGCCAAAATTAGAACTCATAGTGAGAGCAAATGGAAAATTGAGGCCTAGGTTTTAAACCTTGTTTTAAACATAGGCTTTAATTTTCCATTTGCTCTTACTATTGAGTCATACTTAAGTTTGAAATGCTAATTATGTTGGAATTTAGCCACCTTGTACTGCCATGGAAGTTCTTAATACTATAGTGTTGGCCCAAATGGGTAACCGTCAACTCGATTTGATAATCGACTAACTATAATCTAGTATGACTCAATACGACACATAAATTGACAATCGTTGCATCTCCGTTACTTCGATGAAGATGATGCTGCAAGTGAACATGTTGTGTTATCTGAGTTTGTATTTTACATTTTATTGAGTTTAGGAAAGAGTTGTACATTGGATTGTGTTGGCACTAAGATATCCCACTAGGATATCCAAACCCATCCATACAAAAGCCTAGTCCACAAACCAAACCAAAACCCAACTAAACAAAACCCTAGACAGAGGGAACCAAACTATGTCCGAACTCTGGGGGAACTCTGTCCGAACTCTGCCCGAACTCGTTTAGGGTGAAAACCGATTCGACTTAGTCTTCCGGATGACCAGACTCTAACGTTCGAATTTCTGAACTTTGGGCATCCGAACTCTGCCCGAATTCGGTTCCTAAAAGCCCTATAAATAAAGATTGATTCGTCCATTTCAAATCACTCATTCACTCACGTTCATATCTCTACCTATCTGAGCTATAAACCTTCCCTATTTTCAAGATCAACTCCCAACCTTCTAGTGCCAACGCGGTTCCGATTTAGAAGTCTGATCGAGTTGTAAAGCTTGGTTTACAAGTTTATCTTCCATACAAGTTTGAAGTCGGCAAGCCCTTTGCATCAAACGGACGTGTGAAGTCTTTCGAGCCTTCGGATCAAAGTTCGATGTTGTAAGAAGTCTGCAAGCCTTCAGATCAAAGCTTGTGATTCACTATTGGTGATTATAGTGGATAAAACTCCGAACAAGAGTTCTCGGGACTGAACTAGTCCTCTCAGAGAAAAATCAGTATATATCGCAGTTGTTTGCGTTTGCTATCTTGTATCTCTTTACTGCTTTATATATCTGTCTTGCATATATACTGCTAGTTGGTAACTGCCTTTACTGAGCTTAATTTTAAATTGGGTTATTACTTCGGCTACACTCTATTCTCCCCCCCCCCCCCCCCCCCCTCTAGAGTTGTCCTACGATCCTACATATAGAAAACCTTTTCTACCATTGAGATACCATATTTATAGGTCCTTAATATCCTTATCAAGGTTACAAAACCGTTGGATAAAATGATTCGGGTTTAGGCATATTTAAATTATATGGAATTTTGTGGTCCTTAATATCCTTATCAAGGTTACAAAACCTTGCAAACTTAAGTTTGAAATGCTAATTATGTTGGAATTTAGCCACCTTGTACTGCCATTGAAGTTCTTAATACTATAGGAAACCTTTTCTACCATTGAGATACCATATTTATAGGTCCTTAATATCCTTATCATGGTTACAAAACCGTTGGATAAAATGATTCGGGTTTAGGCATATTTAAATTATATGCAATTTTGTGGTCCTCATTTATTTGTAATGTTGATTCAGAAATATCTGAGTCCCTACTATGTTATTTATATAATCATATGATATCAGTATGTATTGTATCAGATTCGAGCATCTCTGTTCCGAGATTGCACATAATTATATGTATCTGCCACTAAAGTACGCATCTGCCATGTATAGGCCGTAATGATCAATATTGTTTTTTTGTATTGGCCAGAACGTTCCCGATAAAGCAGAGACGTAATGGTATTTGTGGATAATTATCTGTCTCTGCCGAAAAAATAACGCCGTATATAGGTACGTAATGATCAATATCGTTTTTTTGGTATCAGATGAAACATACCTGAAAAGGCTGACATAAGGCTATACGTGACAGTATGTCAGTATTTGTGGATATATGGCTGCTATATGCTAATTAATAGCTGACAGTAGCTTGTTTAACTGAACTTTGGCCAAAATTAATAAAAAATGACTGAGATACTGTCCAAACTTATATACATGGCTGATAGGTGCCGGTGCAGAACTAATTTTGGCCCTTAATTGGTAAAATCAGGCTGAACTTTGGCAAAAACTTGCAAATACTAACCGAAACAGGCCAAATTTGGGTACAATTGATGAAAAACAAGCTGAAGTTTTGTCCAACCTGAGAATATAAGCTGATACATGGTCTATACCGACCGAAGGTTGCCTAAATTGCTAAATACATCTTTAGATTGGTCAAAACCTGCAAAAATAAGTTTCGATGGCCCAATTTTGGCTAAAAGTGGAATAATTGACTAACCTTTGGTGAAAACATGCGGAATAACAGGCTGGAATATGCCATATGTAGGGCAAAAACATGATGACAGTAGTTGAAACATGCCAAAATTTTGCCAGAAAATTATTTACTTGATTTGTTTTCAGTTTCAGTTCACGATTTGAAAAGACGTTTTGGACCATTATATGATTAGTTGAGGATTAAATTATGAATTACCATGTAACGGTTTCATAGAAATCATGCAATTAGTCATAAAAGCCATCATATAACTACATAATAATTAATGAATGAAGTTATCTATAGTATTGGATTTTTTATGTTTCATAAACTTATCTCAATTTCTTATGAAATCCTGAAACTCAATATTTGGATTTTCCTATCCAAAACCACTACTACGGAAACTGATAGCCATAGATTGGTCCGATACCAATACAGGAACTGAGTTTTTCAACCTGGTTCTTAACCTAACCCTCATATTTGATGTACAATGATTCACTTATTTATCAAGTAGTTGCATGCTTACAAGGATTCTACTAAAAGTTAGATTTCTTTTATCTTTATTTTCTATGAATTGCATTCATATGTATACCTGTTTTAACCTCTCCTGTGCATACATTTATCTTTATTGTAAAACCACCAAAAGAATTTGGTTTATCATATATCTTTATTCTTACAAAATATTTACTGTACAAAAAATATCATTAAATAAATTACCTAAAACGAAAATATTTTAAAAAAAATTTAAGTTACTAAAGATTTTGCTATCCCAGATGGCGAAAATATGAAAAAAATATTTTTTTACATTTTCGCCAACTGAGATGGCGAAAATCTGGCTTTGCCCAATTTTCGCCATCTAACTTAGGCAAAAATTTGCCTATGATTTTTTTTTTTGATTTTTTGTTTGTTTGTTTTGGTTTGTTTTTTTTGGTTTGTTTGTGTTGGTTTTTTTGGGATAGTGGGTTTTGTTTTATTTTTGTTGGTTTAATTTTTGTGTTGGTTTTTTTTTTGGCACTTTTTTGGCCAACGGATATTTTTTTTGTAACGTTCATATTGTAACGTTCTTTTGTCCCGGGGGAGAGAGGGGAGGGTGGGGCCGGGTGGGACATTTGGTAGAAAACTTAGCATTATGGTCTTTTAAAGTTTCTACCGTAATTGAAAGTTAAATCGATCTTAGTACGATTAGTAAATTATTTATAAATAGATAATTTTGCCGTTAAGAAAATAAAAAATATATTTTTGTCCCATTTTTAATCATCTTCACACTGATATATTGTACGATAAAATTTGAGGATTCGGAGACACCAATTTTTACTTGTTAACATCAAAATACCGAAAGAAAATCCGAAAATAAAGTTGATCAAAATAAGATTCGGAGGTCGAAACATCATTTTTTGCGATTCTGAGATTTAGAAAAGTCCGTCAAATGATGAAACGGTTTATCCCATAGTACTTTTCGATACAATCGTTTTGGCATCAGCTGGCCTCGTTTCGATCTCTCAGTCAAAAGTTATGCTACTTTAAAGTTTCAAATTTTATATTTTTACCTGTAACACGTGCGTCTTGTCTCGGATGCGAATTCTTTCTACACGGATTATGTTACTCTCGTCGAGAACTTACAAATCGACCTATTGTTTGACGAAAAATGATTTCCGAACAAATAGTTATAGCCACCGCTCAAAGTCTGCTCGACGGCATACGTCATTTTCTTACGACAGAGAATTTTAAAATTTTTGGATGTTCAATAAACAACATATTTTATTTAGAACTGTCAAAACAACTTCCTTAATTTTTTTCTAATTTATTTAAAAAGATTATTGCTACCACAAATTTTCTTTAAAAAATTATACAAATTAAAATGACTTATAAACATTAATTATCATGGCCATAGACAAATTATATAAATTTTAAGATTTTTCTTCCATCATGCTAAAATTAATCAAGAATATTAACTATCAAAACTAAAATAATTAAGTACAACTATTTAGGAAAATTATTAACATACTATAATTAACTAAAAAAAATAACTATAAAAAATAACTAAAAAAATAACTACATTAATTATTTTAGTTTTGATTGTTATTTTTTTAAGTTTTTTTGATAGTTATTTTTTGCCTGCCCAAAAAAAAATCAACACAAAAAAAAAACCAAAAAAAAACCAAACCCACTATGCCAAAAAAAACCAACACAAAAAAACCCTAAAAGAAAACCAAAAAAAAAAAAATCCAAAAAAAAAACCATAGACAAATTTTCGCCAACTTAGATGGCGAAAATGTAACAAAATAATTAAAAAAATATTTTTTCATATTTTCGCTATCTGGGATGGTGAAATCTTTCGTTACTTTACATTTTTTTTAAAAATATTTTTGTTTTAGATAATTTATTTAAAAATATTTTTTGTATAGTAAATTTTCTGTTATTCTTTTTACACTCTCCATCTGGTTGACTGTCTGAATTTCTTTTGTCCTATCATTTGAAATTGTGTTATAATAATATTATGATTTAGCTAAGCAACTTTGGATCCTCTCTTCTTGACATCTTTCTAACTATGTTTGATTCTTGGTGCACTTTTTGAGTATGGTTGATATGATTTTTTAAATTTACTAGTAACTAGTTGCACATTTTAAATTCTTCAAACCTTCGAAATTTATTTACTTCATGAATATGGTTTTACCTGCTAATGGGCATGATATGCAGTTACTGTTGCCCAGCATGCACACATTGCATTGCAGATGTTAAGGGAGAACAAGGACAATTATGATCTTGTTATCACTGATGTTAAGATGCCAGATATGGACGGTTTCAAGCTTTTGGAGATTGTTGGTCTCGAGATGGATTTACCCGTGATAAGTAATTAATCTATCCAACTCAAAAAAATTCTCTGTAGTCAACAGTTCCTCTGCTTCTTAATCAAGTGTACATAATTGACTTCTTTGACTCCTAATTGGTTACATTTTATGCAGTGTTGTCTGGTGACAGTGAAGTAATTACAGTAATGAAAGGCATAATGCATGGGGCTCGTGACTATCTTGTGAAACCTGTGCGGATCGAAGAACTTAAGATCATCTGGAAGCATGTAATTAGAAAGCCTTTGCATGACTCAAAAAGGGAAACTGATAGTACTGACAAGCTTGAGGTAAAATGTGAAGAAGATCATACTTCAAACCCTACAGGAGAGTATAAGGAACCCAAAAGGGAGAGGGATGAACCAAATGATTACTCGGATGAAGAACCTTCCACACAAAAGAGGTCAAGGATTGTTTGGAAAACAGAGCTTCACACCAAGTTTATAAGTGCAGTTAACCACTTAGGGTTGCATAGTAAGTATAGTCAAATAGCATGTTGACTTTGAATGGGCCTTGTTTTTTATTCATAGAGATTTTTTTTTTTCAGAAGCAGTCCCGAAGAAAATACTTGATTACATGGATGTTCCTGGACTTACTCGAGAGAATGTTGCTAGTCATTTACAGGTTACTTTTAATTTTTACCCAATACAAGGATTTAGTTGGTGTAAATAAAAACATACCTATTACCAGCAAAATCTTAAGTTACTATTATTATGAATATAATGATGCAATTTGCTGTCTTTTTAAAAATCTGAAAATTTTATTTTGGATATGATGGTTTTGAGCTTATTTATTTCTTTAATAAATTCTACAATAAAGTTAATTAGATTTTTTTAGCAGAAATATAGGAAGGCCCTGAAGAAGAATAATATTGAGGCTACTCGACAACATCCTGGTGCTTCTAGTTCAAGTGGATTTAGTGCGAACACACCAAATTCTGCTCACTTTTCTTTTGTTAATCAAGCTTCTAACGTTGGCTCTTCTGGAAGCTTCAGAGTTGAAGGATATCAAAATTACTCTAGGACAATTCAGATCAATAATGCCCAACATTCTCATAATGGGCATACTCATATGAGTACTTCATGGAGATCACTTCCTTTTAATATTCAAAATAATCAATGCCAACAGTACATGTCAACTACTCAGGTAAGCCGGTCAAGTACCCTACGTGTTGGCTATGCATCAGATTCTTCAATGATAAAAACAGTAGCTCCTCAGTTAACAATTCCTCAGGCTGTCTCCCCAAGATTTAATCAACCATCTGGTTATATAGAGAGTTCTCTACCTCGGGCAAGTGACAAGAATTCTCATCCAAGTTCAGTTACATATCCTAGATTTATGCCTCTGGAGAGAATTAGTACCTTGTCTGACAGTATCAACAGTCCTTTAGTTTTCCCGAAAGATAGCAATGTAGTAGCTCCCTGTAAGTACATCTTTCTTGAAATGTATCTCTGAGTTTAATAGGAATTTGGTTTCTTTTGACTGTAGTTAAAGTGATACGATAGTCAATTGTTCCACATGTTTGTTATCTGATCTACTAAAGTATGACATAATTGTCATTAATTTTATGTTGAAGTGTTGGGTTTTCACTTCCTTTTGCATGCAGTTCGACATCTAGAACATCGAGTTAATGGTGAAAATGGAGCAGATTTAGATATGGGAGCTCAAACCGATGGCGGTTCAGTTATTTGTGAACAGAAGCAGTTAATGGGACTGATAACTCATTCTTGGGAACCTTCTCCATTTACCTCAAGCAACAATGACCCATCTGGTGGTGATCTTCTCAATGCAGTTAGGCAGGTAAGCTGTTTCATGGACTTGCTTTCAAGCAGCCATTTTCTCAATCAAATTGTTCAATCCTTCTTTGGTTTTAATATTATAATGAGTCTGATTCTTCATCGTGAAATTCATTTCAACTGCTTTTCAATTTTGAGATGAAAGTTTCAACAAACTTCTAATTCAGTACTTTCCTTTTTTTGTAGACTGATTCAGTAGTATCTTGACTTCATCTAACTGCAAGCTACAGTACGCAAGCCAATTTTTGTTACTTTTTGTGGCACGCTACCTGATTGTTTCCTATTTTGTTTATGAAAAAACTATACAGAAAGTACACTTCAGGGAACAAACTTATTGCAATAACCTATTTATGGGAAGGGATAACCATCACATAGTAGGTTGCCTGAATTTCAATACTGTGCATTGTGGTACCCATAAAGAGTTCTGACTATGGGTAAAACGGGTCTTGTAGTGGCATGGTGCATCTGCATATGAGACTTATTGAATGTGACAATAGTACTATTTATTGATCAAACAATGGATAATGTTGTGACATAAAATATTTTTTCTTCTATTCTTGTATATAGTTTGTTTTGCATTAATGTCTGTCTGACCTATTGATTTATGAAATATTGGTTCTCATGCATCATCATTGTTGCATGAACATTCACTTACACAGGCTACTAGTAGATCTCATTTATGAAAATAAATGGTGACTAGCCATCTGCAAATCTGGCACGTGATTGACCCACAGACACTTAGAAATTTAATTAGTAGGTTCACCTACTTCTTAACATCCTAATTTAGAACACCAAGCCGATGTCCAAGCAGTACAAGAGCCTTGTAGTTTTGTATGTTATTTTCACATTGAGGCATATGAAGATGAAATTATGCTCCTATGATGTGGTTCACAAGTAATTAAATTCTGTATTCGCATTTTAACTTTCCCGTTATATTGTTAGTTTATAAATCTGGGATAATATAGCTTATTATATCCTGAATTACATGATAATGTACTAAAGTATCCTTACACCATTATTGTTCTATTAGTGGTGTTGTTGTGTGCAGTGGAGAAATAATAATACACATATATGTATGTTTATTGTTAAGAGGTTTAATATAGAATGTTGGCCCATTGCTATCAGCTCGACCTTTTGAGAATGTTAGCTAACTAACATGATATTAGAGCCAAAAGCTCATGGGTTCACAAACTGGCTTCCACCAATTAAAAGGTTTATATCTTCCAACTTTTCATGCATGGTTCTCCTTCGATAGGCTTTAGTCCAGGTTCACGCTTTAGGCTCATCTACGTGCAGGTATGGCCTAGGTTCTTGTAATACCGCCCCGCACGTGTGACATGGGGTGTTAAGTGGTTTAATATATAATGTTGGCCTCTTATCAACTCAAGCTTTTGGAAAAATTGGTCAACTAACATTTATAAACTAGGACCTTTCTCACTACGTAATTTCAAATATCAACTTACTATGTTAGAATTTGTTACGGGTCGGTTCGGGCGAACCTATACCCGTTACTCACATGAACCGGCCAAAGGGAAAGACACACAAGACCCGGCTAGGGTTGCCCATACCTAGCTGGCGGTATTACTTGGCAACCAAGCCAATTGGGCAATTATCTTATCTTTTCTTTAGTTTACTTTATCTTTTCGTTAGTTGCTAGTTATCTTATCTTTTCTTTAGTTAATCTTATCCTTTCCAACAAATTATGGTTAACAATGGTAACCACCCTCTATCTATATATATAGAGGTGGGAATTCTCTTGAGAAGATTATCAATGAAAAGTTTAATCAAAGAAATAGGCGGTACTTCTCCCGATCTGAGAAGCGTCCGCGCCTGCGACAAGGCACAACACCAAGGCCATCCGGTCACAAGATCTGACGGCTTCATCATCATCTTCGTTCCATCGGCCAGTTACGCGTGCCTTCGCCAAGCGAGAAGAAGCTGATAACAAGTTGGTATCAGAGCAGTTCGATTCTCCCGACCTCATGGCACCGACACCACATTCAACGACAAATGCCTCCTTCGACTCGAGGCCACCGTCGACGGCATCCGCAATCGTCTCGACGCCTAGGCCGACAGTACCGCTGCGACCCATGCCTCCATCAACACCTCCATCACCGACCTCGCCGCAAAAATCAACGTGTTTCTTGCGAACTCGACAACCACCACAACCAGCCACGACACCTCACCCTTCGCAGTACCAGTCCCCTGCAAGGCCTACACAGTAGCGACAGGCCACAACGGGGACACCCGCATGCCGACGATAGCCCCCCTACCAGGGGCCTGACAGCCCCCCGTGAGGACTGCACCGCTACTACCGACCCCACCGTGGGCCTGACAGTCCCCCGCGGGCCCTCCACCGCTTTGAGAGCCCCCCGCGGGTCCTCCCTCACTTCGACAGACCCCCCCTCCTCCCTCCACCCCACCATGACCCCCCCGCGAGGAGTTAATTAAGGTGAACCCCTGCGCGGGGCTCCTTTCCGCAATGACTACTACCGCATCCCACCTTGCCACGACCCTCCTCACGGCGACTACCGCGACCCCTTCCGTGACAACGACATACACCACTGCCCGTCCGACCCTCGCCACTTCTACGGTGGAGGGGGGGAGCGTCGTGGAGACCGAGGCGACGTCGGCGAGGAACACTTGCAACCTTACGACGGTATCGGCGATTACTTTGGGTGGGTCATTTCGAGCCGTTCTGCGAACTCTACCGCATTCTAGAGGATGAGCGAGTCCAGATGGTGGGGCTCAAACTTGAAGGCGAGGTTCAGTCTTTGGCTTGACGGGTGGCAACGATGGGTAGGCTGGATCGACTGAGGGAAATTCTATGATGAGCTTCGCATCCGATTCAACATTCCCATACATCGCGGGGCGTTAGGGGATCTCATATCCCTCAAGCAAACGGGCACGGTCGCGGACTTCAACCGAAAATTTCAATACCTGTTGTCTCGAGTTCCGTACCTGTCCAGCGATGAGGAGATCGACATCTACATCTCTGGCTTGACGACAACCATGGGCCAGGATGTACACCGCAACCGGCCTTTGAATCGCACAGGCTATGCGGTGTGCGCGCGAGGCGGAGCATAGGTGGACGGACGGCGACAACACAGCCGTTTCCGGAAGCCTCAATCTCGGTGGGCGATTCCCTCTGTGCTAGCGGCACCCCACTAGAGACCGGCCCTCTTGGCTCCCTCTTTCAGCAAATCGGCCTCTAGCGGCGGGCCCCACACTCCAGGGCTCTCTACGGCAGGGCTGGCCGACACCTCGGGGACGGCCGTCCAGGCCACTTCTGTCGGCTCGTCGGTGCCCAGACCTGTCCCCCGTCGACTCAACCTTGCTGAGATGGCCGAGCGCAAGAAAAATGGTCTCTGCTTCAACTGCGACTAGACCTACTACCCGGGCACCTCTGTAAGTATCTCTTTTATCTAGAGGTACCGGAAGACGAAGAGGCCGATTTCTTAGGGGGAAGAGTTTGACGAGGACGGCCGACCGTCAATCTCCGCCTTAGCCACGATGCAGCTTCTCATTCAGATCCACGGGGTGCTACTTCTTGACTTAGTTGATTCGGGAAGCACTCACAACTTTGTTAGTTGCAATGCTGCGCAACGACTCGGCTTGCGCACGACACCAGATGCAACAAGAACGGTCCGGGTTGCAAACTGAAATACCTTGCTTCGGGGAGCTCGGGATATTAACCTTTACAGTGGCGGACTGTCACGACCCGCACCCGGAATTTGGGCATGAGTCGTGGGTACGTCCAGCCTACGCCGCAACATCGGCGGTAGAACGCTGTCTAGGTCTCAACATATAATATATCCTGTCAATAGTCTCAACTCCGTACGGAGGACAATGATAAATAATCCACAGTTCTATGATATACTCAATCACAAGCTATAAGAAATAATGGCACGATGGGAATAGAAAAGAGTTCTAATAAAAACAACCACAATAATCCAACTCAAATCCTGGGTCTAAATGACCTCACAAAGTCACAAAATAATAAATACAACTCAGTCTCAGTCTAGAACAATAAATGCAGAAAAAAATAATCTAAGAATTGCCAGGTACATTCTCCTCTAGGCTAGGCAACTCCTCTGGGTTTTCTGGAGTGAAATCTCTCTCTAATCCTGGGCCGTAATGAGTGGGGCACAAGCTCTCCAGGTCCTCTGAAAAATGTTATCCAGTCAGGATTGGAGCGAAGCACAAGCACTAACAGCAGTTTCATTAAATTGACAAAGACTATAAACAGTGTAAGAAATACAAGATGGAAATAAATGCTGGAAATGTAAAGTACTGGAGAAAATGAAAATAGGCAATAGAGCATCTAGCAATGAACAATAGACAGTGAATGCTAGAACAAGTGAATCTGAATAAAATAGACATCTAGCTAAGTGTTTGAATTATCAGTTTATTATGTGATCGGCTTGGGACTTGATCAGGCTGGTTATATATGATTAACTATGATTCTTGTAGGTCAGGCTAACCATATGGTTAGCTATGATGCATGTAGTGGTCAGGTTAATCATATATAACAGCTATGATGCATGTAAATGGTCAGGCTGCACCCGACGTGAGAAGTGGGGTGAGCTATGATGCTTGTAAATGTTTGGATATGATCACATAATCTACTAATAGTTCCCCATCCCCCAGCTAGCACGATGGATTCCAGTCACGACTCCTCATGATGGGGATCTAGGGTGCTAACCCGTGTATCCATAGTGTCAGAATCAAGTATGTAATACAACTGAATTATAGTAATAATCAACAATGAAAACTGTCAGAGAATGTACTCGCATGTGGTCCTGAGCAAGGTAAGAGGATCGATGTCCAAGGTGAAATCACAGAGACCTATTTATGGAATATTAAAGTCAGAATATTGAATTTAGGAAATAACCATGTTTAACAAATTTAATTATGAGGCCTCTAGGTCATACTAGAACTTCTGGTCAATACTAGTCAACTTGGTCTCATACTAGGCCAATTCTGAGGTTTACTGGTCAATACTAGGTTAACTTGGATTGTTACTTGGTTATACCAGGTTTGGCTAGGTCGTACTAAGGTATTCTGGCTATAATGGTAAATGCCTAGCCAATACTAGACTATTTAGACAATACCTTATACTACGTATCATAGAGATATAATATGTACTTAGTTCCTTAACCAAAACTCAATTAACTCCTCACCTGCAATACTCTGATACACTAACCCCAGAGATCCTACTGATACTAAGATACTAACCCATCACTTACTGTTTACTAATACTCATACAGCCACACACTGACTAAACTGACACATTGAGACACTCACACACACACACAGACACTGGTAATAACACTGACTGGACTGCTATCTAACACACACAGGATACTGTCACACCTCACAAAGGCACTGACTTCACCCTGTTCTAACTGATGCTCTTCACAGGAACACACAGCCATGTATTCACTGCTCAACACAGGGAATACACTATGAACCTGGAACAAATCACTCCACACACACACAGCACTATAGAACCTGGGAATTTCACTCTACACACACACTAGTCAGTTCAAATACCTACACACTAGATTCACACAGGAAAACCTATCTAACTGATACCTAATACCCTCTGCACAGTTGGACAAAATACGGATACCTTAAATTCCAACCACATAACCCCTACACTGAAATTGCCAACCCACTGAAACCCCGGATACACTGCTACTGATACATAAACACAGGTTCCTCACTAACCTACAGCTACACTAACTCTACATACTGAAAATAAAATCCTGCACACATAATTTACATAGGTAACTCATAGTCATTAGAACACTGACACAGGTGGGCACACACTCAGATACTGCACCTAATACACAGCTCACACACACACAATGCTACACAAGGCTACCTAGTTCTCACAGTCACAACCACTGCACTGATACACATTTCACACATAAAGATTTCATACACTGCAGCTTACACCCAGATACTCACAGTCATTCCCCACACAAGCACAAACTATCAGTATACACACACACAACCTGGAAATTTCTGAGAACTACTACTCACCTCTCCTACACTGCACTCACTGAACTGAGAAGAACACAACCACTGCTCTCCTACAGTCCAACTAAAACCCCAATTGCTGATACACACAGGAATATAAATTGAAACCAGGAACTCTTACACACAGAATTCCCTGCACACTATGATCTAGCTGCTACACTAATTCTGCACACACACACATAGTCAGTCTGCACACACACAGAAATCTGGAACAAAACACTCTACACACACAGGTATTGCACACAGCTGATACCTCACTGAAGCACACAGAAATCTAACTGATACACAGGTCTACCCGACTACACAAGAAATCCCCAAATCCCGACTGTACAGGAATTTTCTACACTCAACTCTGCACAATGAAATCCCCTCTCCCCCTTGGTGCATTTCTTCTCCCAATCACACAAACCTCTATATATATATATGTATAATTATATACATATATATCATGCATCACAATGTGCAATATTAGAATAGATTAGATAGGTATACCCTTATGAAGCATTTCATCATACATATAATGTGCTGAATTCGTATTCTACAATATTAATCATGAATACCCAAACCAAAATCCTAAAATCGAGATCCAACTCACGTAGGAGGGGTGATGTGCCTACACGAGATCCCTAGGGTTTGGGTTCCAGAAATTAGGGGAAAACACCCATAGGTCATCAAAACCCAAGTTCACCTAGGTCTTCATGTAGAGTCTCAGAAATCAAAACCTAAACATCAAGGTAGGTTTCCTAATGGCCAAAAACAAGAAAAACATAATAACAATTGAATAAAAATAGGGTTTTACCTAGGGAGATGGTTTCTTCAATAGAGGTTCTTCTTCTCCAAGGCTTCTTGACCCAACCCCTTGCTTTCCTGTGCTTTGGAGGAGGAGGATGGAATCCTAGGGTCTGGATTCCGAAATCTGGAGGGGAAATGGGTTTCCTGGATGGAGGCTAGGGTTTCTCCTTTCTACATGAAGGAAGAGAGGGTTCCCTTTTATATTAAAACCAGTTAGGGTTTCTAATGCATAGTTTAGGTTAAACCCCCTATTTTAGGTCATGTTGAACCTAATTAACTAAGGTTTAGTCAGTCTAGGGTTTGAGGGTTCACCCTAAAATTTGAATTCTAGGGTTTCTCTAGAATTAGGTTTTCAAATTAGGGCTTAGTCATTAGGGTTTGTCCTAATGAGTTCTAGGGTTTGACCTAAAACCAATTATCAATTACAATATATAATTAGTTTTGACAAACTCAGCAGATTTATTAAACACATAATTATTCAAAATAGTGAAATTACCCAAATGCCCTTATCTGGAAAAGTGGTAGTGACAAGTCTACCCTCCTAAAAGAAATTTCGTCCTCGAAATTTGGACTGAACAGAACAAGAATAGAATCAGAAAGGGATATACCTCAAGTCTAGAAGAGGTACGGGTATTGCTCGCGCATTTCGTCCTCTCTCTCCCAGGTCGACTCCCCTGGAGAGTGATGTCTCCATGCAACACGAACCAAAGAAATAGTTTGGTTCCGCAATACCTCATCTCTGCGGTCCAAGATCTCTACGGGCTGCTCAGGGTAGCTGAGCGTCGGACCAACCTCAATCTCCGAGTGGTCAAGTACGTGACTAGGATCTGCCACGTACCGTCTCAGTTGCGACACGTGGAACACATCATGCACTCCCTCTAATGCAGGCGGCAAGTCCAGTCTATACGCCACTGCACCTACCCTCGCAAGAATGCCAAAGGGTCCGATGTAGCGTGGGCTTAGCTTCCCGCCTCTGCCAAAACGAATCGTGCCACGCATCGGAGAAATCCGTAGGAACACTAGATCGCCAACCTAAAACAAAACAGTCTCAACACGCAGTCTAAACAAACAGACACAAGCCAGAAAAATAACAATCTATACCTGAAACTCAAGGGGTCTACGGTGGCTGTCGGCTCAATGCCGCTGTCTGTCCTGCGCCACTCGCAGTCTGTCTCTGATGAGTTTCACCTTTTCTGCTGCATCCACGACCATTTCTGGTCCTAACAAGACTCTCTCCAACGTCGTCCCAAGATAATGGTGTACGACACCTCCGTCCATAAAGAGCCTCAAATGGTGACATCTCGATGCTGGCCTGATAGCTGTTGTTGTAAGCGAACTCTACCAGGTGCAGATGATCCTCCCAAGAACCTCCGAGATCTAGAACGCAAGTGCGTAGCATATCCTCGAGAGTCTGAATAGTCCGTTCAGACTGCCCGTCTGTCTGGGGGTGATATGCGGTACTGAACTTGAGCTGAGTGCCCAAGCTAGCCTGCAGACTCCTCCAGAAGTGGGAAGTGAAACGACTATCCCGATCCGAGACGATGCTCACAGGAACTCCATGAAGTCTAACGATCTGTCGCACGTACATCTCTGCTAGCCTCTCTGTCGACGTGCCCACCTTGAAAGGTAAGAAATGGGCTGATTTGGTCAACCTGTCCACGATGACCCAAATCGCGTCCTTCCCTCCTGGAGAACGTGGAAGCCCTGAAACGAAATCCATGGTCACGTGCTCCCATTTCCACTCTGGAATCGGTAAAGGTTGAAGCAAACCACCTGGCCTTTGCCGGTCTGCCTTTACCTGCTGGCACACTAGACACCGGGATACGAAGCGTGCTACCTCGCACTTCATTCCATACCACCATACGTGCTCCCTCAAGTCTCGATACATCTTGTTGGCACCGGGATGCATCGAGTACTGAGAGCGGTGTGCCTCCTGCAAAATCTCCTCGCGCAGCTCCCCGCTCGGCACACACATCCTCGTGCCGTGCCGTAAGGAACCATCATCTGCGATAGTAAAGTCGTCCGACAATCCTGTCTGAACCTGTGCTCTGATACTCCTCAGAGCCTCATCATCAAACTGCGCAGCTCTGATCCTGTCCATCAGCTCGGACTGTATCTGCAATCCCCACATCTGAATCTCAGTACCGGGAACTAACACTTCAATCTCCAAGCTTTCCAAATCCGTCAACAAATGTCTATCTGTCGTCAAGTACATAGCCATTGGATACCTGCTCAAGGCATCGACGACTACGTTGGCCTTCCCTGGGTGGTACTGCAATGAGATGTCGAAGTCCTTCATCAACTCTAACCATCTCCTCTGCCTCATGTTCAGCTCCTTCTGTGTGAATACGTACTTCAAGCTCTTGTGGTCTGTGAAGATCTCCACACGCTCTCCGTACAGGTAATGTTTCCACAGTTTTAGAGCGAAGATAACTGCTGCCAACTCCAAATCGTGGGTGGGGTAGTTCTTTTCATGAGGGCGTAACTGCCTGGAAGCATAGGCAATTACCTTCCCGTGCTGCTGAAGAACACATCCCAGACCCTTTCCTGAAACATCACTGTAGATGGTGAAACCACCTGTCCTTGCTGGCAACGTCAAAACTGGAGCTGTCGTCAACCTCTTCTTCAGCTCATCAAATGCAGCCTGGCACTCCTCCGTCCAGACAAAATCCACATCCTTCCTAGTCAATCTGGTCATTGGCGCTGCAATTCTGGAGAAGTCTTGTACAAACCTCCTGTAGTATCCTGCTAGCCCGAGAAAACTCCTGATCTCAGCTACCGAACTGGGGGTAGCCCACGACTCCACTGCCTCGATCTTCTGTGGGTTAATCGAGATTCCGTCACCCGATACCACATGCCCAAGAAATTCAACCTTGTCAAGGAAGAATTCACACTTAGAGAGTTTCCCGTACAGCTTCTCCCTCCTGAGAGTCTCTAAGACCAACCTCAGGTGCTCTTCGTGCTCCTCCGGAGTCTTGGAATACACAAGAATATCATCGATGAACACTACCACGAACTTGTCAAGGTATTGGTGGAACACCTTGTTCATCAGGTTCATGAATACTGCCGGTGCATTGGTTAAACCAAATGGCATCACCAGAAACTCAAACTGGCCGTATCTGGTCCGAAAAGCTGTCTTCGGCGTGTCCTCTCTCTTCACCTTCACCTGGTGATAGCCTGACCTCAAATCTATCTTTGAAAACACCCTCGCTCCGCTCAACTGATCGAAAAGATCATCTATCCTTGGCAACGGGTACTTGTTCTTGATAGTGATATTGTTCAAAGCTCTATAATCAATGCACATGCGCACCGTGCCGTCCTTCTTCGGTACGAACAATACCGGAGCTCCCCATGGTGATGAACTGGATTTGATGAAGCCTTTGTCCTGCAGCTCCTCAACTTGCTTCTTCAGTTCTGCCAGCTCGCTGTTGTTGACTCTATAGACATGTTGTGAAATGGGCTCCGCTCCTGGAACCAAGTCTATAGAGAATTCAACATCTCTGTCTGGCGGCAAGCCTGGCAACTCCTCTGGAAATACATCCAGGAACTCCGCTATCAAAGGATGTGGCAACTCCTCTTCTTCCGCCCTGGCTCCGCAAAATGTGCTCCTCCTCTGTTCCGCTGCTCCTCTGACGACCTCAAACTCCGGCTCTCCTGGTGGTCTAAATAATACTCTGTCCCTATAACAATCTATAGTAGCATGATGCCTACTCAACCAGTCCATTCCAAGTACAATATCATACCCCGGAAGTGGCATGACGAGTAAGCTCACGCTCAACTCTCTGCCTCCAATTGACACTCTCCGGTCCTTGCAGTGATCACGGACTAGGATAATACCTCCACCAGTCATGATCTTGCAAGTCCTAGCTAATGGTTCTGTGTCTAAATGATGTCGAAGTGCATAAGATACAGACACAAAACTATGGGAAGCGCCAGAGTCGAATAAGGTAAATGCGGGAATACAATCGAGAAGAACCGAACCTGTGATCAAGTCTCCTGCTGGCTCGATCTCCTCGACTGCCATGGCGTACGCTCGCCCCTGGGGTACACCTCTCTGCTGCTGGTGCTGGGCAAACTTCTGATGTTGCGGTAGAAGTGGTGCCCTCTGTTGTTGGCCTCCTGGTACGGTAGGTACCCTGTCTGGTCCTCTCTGGGCGGCTGCTCCACCCTGACCTGGACGAATGGTAGGGCAATCCTTCAGCTGGTGTGTCGTCGATCCGCAGGATAGACATGAGCCCAATCTCTTCCTGCAGATCTCTCTAGTATGTCCCATCTTCCCGCAGTACGCACACTAGATGGCGGGCTGAGTCTGTCTCTGTTGCTGCTGCTGGACCTGCCCTCGGGCTGGTGCCTGATGCTGCTGCTGAAATGGTCTCTGCTGTTGCTGCTGAAAGTGTGGACGCTTGCCCCGTCCCGCACTACTGTTTGCTCCTCCGGAACCATCGCGTCCCCTCTTGGGCCTGAGGCCCAAGTCGTCCTCGGCTATCTGGGCATCCATCAATATGCCCTCGTAGGTAGCTGTGCGACGTCCCGACGTGCGAGACTTGATCTCCCTTGTCAGCCCCTTTCTGAACTTCCGGGCCCTGTCCCCCGGATCTCTAATCATCGACGGTGCGAAGCGGCTCAGGCGGGAAAACTCCGCGGCATACTCATCGACGGACGACCTCCCCTGTGCTAAGTCATGGAACTGACTCTCCCAAGCTCCCAAGGCAACATCAGGAAAGAACTTCTCCTTGAAGAGCTCCTTGAAATCCTCCCAAGTGAGTCCCCTGCGCAAGAGTCTCGGCTCCGTGCGAAACCACGTCAAGGCAATGTCGAACATCTGGCTGCCAGCGGCCTCGATCTGGAGGGCCTCTGGAAGCTGCGCCAAGCGCAAGTTCCTCTCGATGTCCTCTAGCCAATCATCGGCGTAGAGTATCCCTTCTGTCCCCTTGAACTCCCGAGGCATCATCCTCTTGAAATCCACAATGGTGCCCGGCCTCTGGTGGTGCTGATCAGGACGCTGCTGTTGCTGAGTGACTCTCTCCACAGCCTGGAGAGCCACTTGATGAGCATTCTCCATGTTCACCCTCATCATCTCTGTCTGGGCCTGATGTGCCTCAGCCTGCACTCTCTGGGCCTCTGCCGACGTCCTCTGGGCATCGACCATGCCCTGAATCAAGGCGAACATCTGTGCCCCATCGACGGGCACACCTCCTGGATGCTGAACTGGTGGTGGGGGTGGTGCCGTCGTAGCTATGGGGACCCTCTGAACAGGTGGTGGAGGACCCCCGAATGCTGCAGACACTCCCACATGTACTGGAGATGTAGGAGGTGCTGCGGATGTCTGTCCGGCAGGGCGAGAGGTGGCAGACCTCTCTGAATCTGCTGTTCCGAGTCTCTGGGACCTCCTCGGCGGCATCCTGAAGACAGATCGAAAGATTTAATTAAGGCAATAGATACGATATCATCAAGGAAGGACAGTAAATTTCTAAGGGAAAATCATTAAGAGTAGTATCATAAGAATCAGAATTCCCTATTTGTGATTGAGCATATCCTCGGCCTAATTCCTATTTTCTAAAACAGGCTCATAGTAATACTCTAAGCGAGCACCACTACGATATCGCTCTAATGCGAATCTAGGACTCGACCAGCATGGGCCACCACTAAAAACGTGTCACGACCCGCACCCGGAATTTGGGCATGAGTCGTGGGTACGTCCAGCCTACGCCGCAGCATCGGCGGTAGAACGCTGTCTAGGTCTCAACATATAATATATCCTGTCAATAGTCTCAACTCCGTACGGAGGACAATGATAAATAATCCACAGTTCTATGATATACTCAATCACAAGCTATAAGAAATAATGGCACGATGGGAATAGAAAAGAGTTCTAATAAAAACAACCACAATAATCCAACTCAAATCCTGGGTCTAAATGACCTCACAAAGTCACAAAATAATAAATACAACTCAGTCTCAGTCTAGAACAATAAATGCAGAAAAAAATAATCTAAGAATTGCCAGGTACATTCTCCTCTAGGCTAGGCAACTCCTCTGGGTTTTCTGGAGTGAAATCTCCCTCTAATCCTGGGCCGTAATGAGTGGGGCACAAGCTCTCCAAGTCCTCTGAAAAATGTTATCCAGTCAGGATTGGAGCGAAGCACAAGCACTAACAGCAGTTTCATTAAATTGACAAAGACTATAAACAGTGTAAGAAATACAAGATGGAAATAAATGTTGGAAATGTAAAGTACTGGAGAAAATGGAAATAGGCAATAGAGCATCTAGCAATGAACAATAGACAGTGAATGCTAGAACAAGTGAATCTGAATAAAATAGACATCTAGCTAAGTGTTTGAATTATCAGTTTATTATGTGATCGGCTTGGGACTTGATCAGGCTGGTTATATATGATTAACTATGATTCTTGTAGGTCAGGCTAACCATATGGTTAGCTATGATGCATGTAGTGGTCAGGTTAATCATATATAACAGCTATGATGCATGTAAATGGTCAGGCTGCACCCGACGTGAGAAGTGGGGTGAGCTATGATGCTTGTAAATGTTTGGATATGATCACATAATCTACTAATAGTTCCCCATCCCCCAGCTAGCACGATGGATTCCAGTCACGACTCCTCATGATGGGGATCTAGGGTGCTAACCCGTGTATCCATAGTGTCGGAATCAAGTATGTAATACAACTGAATTATAGTAATAATCAACAATGAAAACTGTCAGAGAATGTACTCGCCTGTGGTCCTGAGCAAGGTAAGAGGATCGATGTCCAAGGTGAAATCACAGAGACCTATTTATGGAATATTAAAGTCAGAATATTGAATTTAGGAAATAACCATGTTTAACAAATTTAATTATGAGGCCTCTAGGTCATACTAGAACTTCTGGTCAATACTAGTCAACTTGGTCTCATACTAGGCCAATTCTGAGGTTTACTGGTCAATACTAGGTTAACTTGGATTGTTACTTGGTTATACCAGGTTTGGCTAGGTCGTACTAAGATATTCTGGCTATAATGGTAAATACCTAGCCAATACTAGACTATTTAGACAATACCTTATACTACGTATCATAGAGATATAATATGTACTTAGTTCCTTAACCAAAACTCAATTAACTCCTCACCTGCAATACTCTGATACACTAACCCCAGAGATCCTACTGATACTAAGATACTAACCCATCACTTACTGTTTACTAATACTCATACAGCCACACACTGACTAAACTGACACATTGAGACACTCACACACACACAGACACTGGTAATAACACTGACTGGACTGCTATCTAACACACACAGGATACTGTCACACCTCACAAAGGCACTGACTTCACCCTGTTCTAACTGATGCTCTTCACAGGAACACACAGCCATGTATTCACTGCTCAACACAGGGAATACACTATGAACCTGGAACAAATCACTCCACACACACAGCACTATAGAACCTGGGAATTTCACTCTACACACACACACTAGTCAGTTCAAATACCTACACACTAGATTCACACAGGAAAACCTATCTAACTGATACCTAATACCCTCTGCACAGTTGGACAAAATACGGATACCTTAAATTCCAACCACATAACCCCTACACTGAAATTGTCAACCCACTGAAACCCCGGATACACTGCTACTGATACATAAACACAGGTTCCTCACTAACCTACAGCTACACTAACTCTACATACTGGAAATAAAATCCTGCACACACATAATTTACATAGGTAACTCATAGTCATTAGAACACTGACACAGGTGGGCACACACTCAGATACTGCACCTAATACACAGCTCACACACACACAATGCTACACAAGGCTACCTAGTTCTCACAGTCACAACCACTGCACTGATACACATTTCACACATAAAGATTTCATACACTGCAGCTTACACCCAGATACTCACAGTCATTCCCCACACAAGCACAAACTATCAGTATACACACTCACACACAACCTGGAAATTTCTGAGAACTACTACTCACCTCTCCTACACTGCACTCACTGAACTGAGAAGAACACAACCACTGCTCTCCTACAGTCCAACTAAAACCCCAATTGCTGATACACACAGGAATATAAATTGAAACCAGGAACTCTTACACACAGAATTCCCTGCACACTATGATCTAGCTGCTACACTAATTCTGCACACACACACATAGTCAGTCTGCACACACACAGAAATCTGGAACAAAACACTCTACACACACAGGTATTGCACAGCTGATACCTCACTGAAGCACACAGAAATCTAACTGATACACAGGTCTACCCGACTACACAAGAAATCCCCAAATCCCGACTGTACAGGAATTTCCTACACTCAACTCTGCACAATGAAATCCCCTCTCCCCCTTGGTGCATTTCTTCTCCCAATCACACAAACCTCTATATATATATATGTATAATTATATACATATATATCATGCATCACAATGTGCAATATTAGAATAGATTAGATAGGTATACCCTTATGAAGCATTTCATCATACATATAATGTGCTGAATTCGTATTCTACAATATTAATCATGAATACCCAAACCAAAATCCTAAAATCGAGATCCAACTCACGTAGGAGGGGTGATGTGCCTACACGAGATCCCTAGGGTTTGGGTTCCAGAAATTAGGGGAAAACACCCATAGGTCATCAAAACCCAAGTTCACCTAGGTCTTCATGTAGAGTCTCAGAAATCAAAACCTAAACATCAAGGTAGGTTTCCTAATGGCCAAAAACAAGAAAAACAGAATAACAATTGAATAAAAATAGGGTTTTACGTAGGGAGATGGCTTCTTCAATGGAGGTTCTTCTTCTCCAAGGCTTCTTGACCCAACCCCTTGCTTTCCTGTGCTTTGGAGGAGGAGGATGGAATCCTAGGGTCTGGATTCCGAAATCTGGAGGGGAAATGGGTTTCCTGGATGGAGGCTAGGGTTTCTCCTTTCTACATGAAGGAAGAGAGGGTTCCCTTTTATATTAAAACCAGTTAGGGTTTCTAATGCATAGTTTAGGTTAAACCCCCTATTTTAGGTCATGTTGAACCTAATTAACTAAGGTTTAGTCAGTCTAGGGTTTGAGGGTTCACCCTAAAATTTGAATTCTAGGGTTTCTCTAGAATTAGGTTTTCAAATTAGGGCTTAGTCATTAGGGTTTGTCCTAATGAGTTCTAGGGTTTGACCTAAAACCAATTATCAATTACAATATATAATTAGTTTTAAAAAACTCAGCAGATTTATTAAACACATAATTATTCAAAATAGTGAAATTACCCAAATGCCCTTATCTGGAAAAGTGGTAGTGACACGGACCATACCTTCGCAGCCCCCTTCACGGTCATCCCTCTCGATCGTTATGACGTCGTTTTAGGCGTCTAATGGCTCGAGATACTGGACGAGATCGGGTGGGACTTCCGGTACCTCACCATGCGCTTCACCTTCCAGGACCGCGATATCATGCTCTCCGACCTCTTCTATGACGATGATCAGCCCCTCACGGTCGCATCCATCCATGCCAGCGAAGAACCACCTCTCCAGATCCTCATTCACAACTTCGCCTTCATCTTCGAGCTATCCTCCACACTACCGCTTCATCGTTCCTGTGATCACGACATCCGCCTGAGGGAAGGCACTGAGCCGGTCGTGGTTCGACCATACCTTAACCCGTTCCGCCAGAAGGACGAGATAGAGAGGCAATGCGACGAGATGCTAGCGCAAGGTCTCATTCACGCCAGCCGATCGTCCTTCTCCCCTGTGTTGCTCGTCAGGAAGGCCGATGGCACTTGGCGCTTATGCATGGACTACCGTCAACTCAATGACAAGACCGTCAAAGACAAGTTCCCAATCCCAGTGGCGGAGGAGTTATTCGATGAGCTCCATGACGCAGCTTTCTTCTCCAAGCTCGACCTCTGCTCAGGCTACCATCAGGTTCGAATGGCGGAGGACATCTACAAGACGGCCTTCCGCACGCATCACGGATATTTCGAGTTCCTCGTGATGTCGTTTGGTCTCACTAACGCCCCTTCGACCTTCCAGGCCCTAATGAACGAGGTTTTCCAACCTTTTCTGCGGAAGTTTGTACTTGTTTTCTTCGACGATATTCTTGTGTACAGTCCCTCCATGAAAGAGCATCTTCGCCACCTCGAGATAGTGTTCGAAACACTATACCACCACCAGTTGCACATGAAGATGACCAAGTGTACCTTCGCAGAGCGGCAAGTGTCCTACTTGGGGCACATCATTTCCAGCAGCGGGGTTGCGGCTGACCCTACTAAGCTGGCCGCCTTGGCCGAATGGCCGAGTCCGACCAGCTGTAGAAGCATGAAAAATACGCTGGATAGCTATACGCAGCATGTTCATACAGGGCAGCGTAAAAAGATGACCTCAGAGCCATCAACTTGCAACAGAGCTTCTCCGCTGAGCACAGCATGAAATATAAGCTCAAGGACCATCAGCGTAGTGTAAGGTGTCCAGGCTGCTTCAGCGTAAAAGAAGTGCTTCATCGCCTATATGGCGTAAAACTCATCCGCTTTCAATGCAGCATTGAAGTGTACGAGGAACGCTTCGTATTCTTCGAAATGAACCTGTCAGATCATGCAATGAACCTGTCGTCTGGACTCCTGACAAAGTACTGCACGACAACCCAAGCGACGGGTATCATGATGGCGCGACACTGCAACCCAGGCTGTCATTTACTGCCATTTCCTTTGCGTAAACCACTTTTTCACATACGAAGGAATACGCCGCCTTATTTTACACAGGCAGATGTGAGCTGTTTACGCTCCGCGGAAGACAAACAGCCTGCCACGTCAAAAGCTGCACTTCGTACAGGGCTCGAGGCACGTCTCTACATTTAATGCGCAAAGCGGTGACAGTTTCTCTAGGCACGTCTCTGCATTTGAAGTACCGAAAACTGACAGATGCCTGAGGCACGTCTCTGCACTTGAGGCACAGAAGGGTGACAGACCTTAAAACCACGCCTCATTTAATGAGCAGGATAAATGCGGATCTCCGTATTTAATGCAGGAGATTTGATTAAATGACACCGAACCGTCGTTTAGTGGCATCCCCTTTGCGTAAACTACTCTTACGCATATAAGGGAATACGCTGTCCAGTTTTACACAGGCAGACGTGAGCTTCTTACGCTCCGCAGAAGGCAAATAGACCGCCACATTAGCAGTCACTCTTCGTACAGGATTCGAGGCGCGTATCTGCATTTAATGAGCAGAATGATGGCAAATCTTAAAGACAGGCCTCTGCATTTAATGCACATGATGGGGGCAGATCTCTGCATTTAATGCAAGAGATTTGATTATATCTCCAAGAGCCGTAATTTCGGCTAAAACGTCCACATTGTCTCGGCTTATACGCCTGCTCGGCTTTTATGCCCACTCGGCTTCTACGCCTGCTCGGCTTCTATGCCCACTCGGCTTTTACGCCTCCTCGGCCTCTATTACCACTCGGCTTCTACGCCTGCTCGGCTTCTATGCCTACTTGGCTTCTATGCCATGGTGACAGTCATTTGGCTTCTACGCCAACCTCTTCTACACAAGGGATAACTACCTACGTGGCTTCTACGCCGTGATCTTCGTAGCAGATATACGCGCTCTGTCCCTTAGTTGGACGCGCGTCACATGCTCACTCAAAAGGTCATTTATATGCAGGCATTGGTTATTTTAAACCGTCGTGTAAAAGGGTGCTGTACTTTCCACTACTCGGTTTCTACGCTGACTATGTGGTCATTGTCAGTAAAACTCTATAAATAGAGACCTCTATCAATGAGGGAAAATGTCGACAAATTGGAGGGTCGAAGAAGTTAGGTCTGAAAACTGATCAAGAGATCCAGTACCAGATCCAACGGTCGGGAGAGAGAGAGAGAGAGAGAGAGAGAGAGAGAGGAGAATCCAGAGCTCAGGCAAAGAGAAGGGATCGACGACTTTGGCATCGAGCATCCACCCTCTTTAGCAACCTTCGAAGCTGCTACCTGTCTTCCACGACACTTCTTCAACATCGTATAGTCCAAGGGCTAAAGTAATCGACTGCAGATCAGACACCTATAGCAATATTCACCCATATTAAATAAATTGTACTTAGTCATCCTCGTGTGGGATCAAATTTGTACAATCTTGTTTGTAAACATAAAAGAAGGGCGGATCTTCGTACAAGACCTCGTTTTCCGCATTTACCAAATCTTTTCTCGTTTATTATCCTAAACAAGATGGCGACTCTGCTGGGGACATCTTTCTTTTCTGATGAGAAAGCAATTGCTCAACACGATGCGGTATCCGTGCGATCAGTGAAGAAGACACTGGTCGTCCAGTTCGACCAGTCGGCCTACGAAGACATGCTTCGAGCAGGGGGTAGCTCTCACTCCCTCTCCGTCCAAAGCAACAGGAAGCTGCGCAAGGTCTGGATGCCCAAGACATCCTCTGCCATTCCTGTGGACTCTTCGATCTCTCCGACCAATGAGGTTGTAGCTTTGCTCCCTCCGCGCCTTGCGCGTAAAATTCAGTCGCCTGTCTCTGACAGGACCGACAAAACTTCTGGCAAAGCCTCAGCGCTAACCCAGAAGTATAATCCGCACCTTGCGCGTAAAATTCAGTCGCCTGTCTTTGACAGGACCGACAAAAGTTCTGGCAAAGCCTCAGCGCTAACCCAGAAGTATAATCCGCGCTCTGCGCGTAAAATTCAGTCTCCCGTCCCTGGCGGAACAGATGAAACTTCTGACAATGCCTCAGCGCTAGTCCAGGAGCCTAAACCACGCTCTGCGCGTAAATTTCAGTCTCCCGTCCCTGGCGGAATAGACAAAATTTCTGATGATGCCTCAGCGCCAAATATGGAATCACAAACGCGCTCCGCACGTAAAAATGCATCTGTCTTCTGGGGAAAAGCAGATGATCCCTGCAAACTACGCAAGGGAAAGCATGCGGCGGACTACTCAAATTCACGACCTTCACGTCAGCAAGGGAACAGTATGCCTGCCCTCCGGATTACGCGAGATGCTGAGGGCCGACTGAGGACATCCTCAGCTTTACGCCAACCAGAGCAGAGCCCCAAATTACGCCATGAGAAGCCACTCAGCGTAAAGAAAGCTCAATTTGCGAAAAGACATCCTCCTCGGGGATTATCCGCCACCCAGATGGCCAACCTGTTGTATACAGGTGGCACAGAAAAAATTGTGGTTCCCAACATCCGCATGCCCACTAATGAGAACAGAAAGAACAAATCTTCTTCTTCTGCAACTCCTCCTGACCTGCGCAATTATCTGATCCAGAAACACAAAGACGAGGGTCATAAACAGGCTTCAGTTCCCCTAACGGTCAAATGCGGGGAGATCTTGTGGGAGGATGCTTCAACTTCTAATGTCGTCATGACAGGTGGACCACGTGAAGATTCCATCTTTATTATTCCTCCAACTCGCGACGACCAACATCCAATAGTCTTCGGTCGCATGCGAAACAGCCCGATCATGCAGGAAGAATTTTGCGAGTCTGAAACTGGCAGAATACAAATTCACAGATACAGCCCGCAAGCTCTGAAGATCATGCAAAATATGGGTTATAACTTGAAGCTAGAACCGGGTCTCAACTACGGGAAAGGCAGACGAATGCCGTTGCACTGTGATTCCTACTATCAACGAACTCGTTTCGGGTTAGGGTATACCACCTCCCTCGCAGCTCCTGAGTCAAGCGAGGATATCTTTTCCTCCTCTCAAAACGGCTCAGCGCCCTCCTACTCATCTTATGCTCTCGAGCGAACATTATCAGCAAATATGGTAGTGACGGATTCCTTCGAATCAGACAAACAAGAATCCGAACCGTTTGAGAATGACGCTTGGGCTCAGCAAATGGATACACAATGGGAGTTCTACTTCGAGCAGAGAGAACCTCCCACTGAAGACGAAGTTATCCAGATTAACGTTGGGGATGAACTTTCGCCAAAGCCGATATTTATCAGTAACAATCTTTCCGAAGCAGAAAGGGAAGAAGTTATCCAGCTGATAAAAGAATATATCGACGTCTTTGCTTGGAATTATGAGGACATGCCAGGCCTTGATCCAAAGGTAGCTACTCATAGGCTCAACATATTGCCTGATGCGAAGCCTGTGAAGCAACATCAACGCCGGTTCCGCCCGGATATGATGGACGCCATTGAAGCTGAAGTCAAGAAGTTGATAGCCTGCGGCTTCATCCGAGAAGAACAACATCCCGACTGGGTCGCCAATGTTGTCCCGGTCATGAAGAAAAATGGAAAAATACGAGTCTGCATCGATTTCCGAGATCTGAACGCAGCCTGCCCCAAGGATGAGTTTCCTCTTCCCATCACGGACGTCATGATTGACAATACCAGCGGTTTTGAACGTATGTCTTTCATGGACGGATTTTCAGGATACAATCAAATCAAGATGCATCCTGAAGACGAGAAGCACACTGCCTTCCAGACACCACTGGGAGTATATTGCTATACGGTCATGCCCTTCGGATTGAAGAATGCCGGGGCTACTACCAACGGGCTATGAGTAACATATTCCATGAGCATTTAAGCAAGACAGTGGAGTGTTACGTGGACGACGTAGCTGTCAAAAGCCGCCTCAAGGATAATCACATTCAAGACTTGAAGACAGTATTTGAATTGATGTGCCAACATCAACTCAAAATGAATCCTACAAAGTCCTTTCTGGGTGTATCTAGTGGCAAATTTCTGGGATTTGTCATTACCGCCAAAGGCATTCAAGTGGACCCTGATAAAGTCAAGGCCATCTTAGAAATGCGACCGCTCCGTAATCTGAGGGAACTCAGGGGATTTCAAGGTCGTCTGGCTTATATCCGAAGATTCATATCCAACCTCTCGGGGAGATGTCAGCCATTTTCTCGCCTCATGAAAAAAGGTGTATCCTTCGTATGGGACGAAGCCTGTCAGCAAGCGTTCGGTGATATCAAGCTCTACCTCACTAGTCCGCCAGTTCTGGTGCCTCCTATCATGGGAAGACCATTCGTGCTATATGTCTGAGCGATGGATCATTCTCTAGGAGCTCTTCTCACACAAAAGAACGAGATGGGTCACGAGCAGGCTATCTACTACCTCAGCAGGATGATGGTCGGAGCCGAACACCGGTACAATCCAGTGGAGAAAGAATGCTTGACTCTGATGTTCGCTATCCAGAAGACGCGACACTATGTCACAGGCCAAACCATTCACATCATCTCCAGGATCAATCCTCTTCGGGTACTGATGAACAAGCCAAGTGTTCTTAATTCCCGACTCGCGACTTGGGCGATGTTATTAACACCATATAACATGGTGTACGTCCCCCTGAAATCCCTCAAGGGCCAAGCACTGGCTGACTTTCTAGCTGCTCATCCAATCCCGGAGGCCTCTAAGCTGTACGAGGACATTCCCGACGAAGTTGCAGAATGTAATTCCGCAATGGAGAGTGATGCATGGCAACTATTCTTCGATGGCGCCTCCAGAACTGGTCCCAGGGAAAACGTGGTCTCGGGAGTAGGAATTGTCCTGGTTACTCCTGATAAGCTCGTCATCTACCGAGCATATTCTCTTAGCGAGCCCTGTTCCAACAATGTGGCAGAGTACAACGCTCTACTAATCGGCCTCCAAGTCGCTAAAGAATTGGGCGTCGAATCTCTGGAAGCTTTCGGTGATTCTCTGCTGATCGTCAATCAAGTCAGAGGAATATATGAAGTCGGGAATCCAGACCTCATCCCTTATCACCGAGCAACGGTCGAGATAGCCATGACGTTCAAAGGGTTCTTCCTAGAGCATGTACCTCGATCTCAGAATCTGGAAGCTGATGCCCTAGCCAGTCTAGCTGCAGATTTAGCTACCCCTATAAGAAGGCAGAATTCGGTAATCCTTCTTAACAGAGACTTATTCTGTGTGAAAACAACTTTCACATCGAATGCAGCCACGCTGTGAATACAGATCCTCCCAGGAGAGACTGGATAAGTCCCTTCATAGATTTCGTAGCATACGGAAGCTTGCCAGAGGATCCTAAAGAAGCGGTATCCGTCAAAAGACGATCATTACGCTTCTATTTCGACGCATCGTCACAATGTCTATATCGCCGGTCTTATGACGGACTATTATTACGATGTCTCTCTGATGATGAAGTACAGCGGATTATCCGTGAAGCCCACGACGGCGAATGCGGAGCGCATCAACCCAGTCCTAAGCTACAGGATCGCATCAGGAGAATGGGCTATTACTGGCCTACTATGATCACAGACGCAATAAAGTATGCAAGACAATGTAGAGCCTATCAAGTTCATGCAGACTTTATTCATCAACCTCCCGAATATCTACATCCTACGGTTGCGTCCTGGCCTTTCGAAGCATGGGGTATGGATATCATTGGTCCTATTCACCCGTCTTCTTCCAGAGGTCACCAGTTCATACTGGCCATCACGAATTATTTCTCCAAATGGGGGAAGCGATCCCTCTTGCTGAGGTGAAGGCATCTAATGTGATCAGCTTCATCAAGCATCATGTCATTTATCGCTTCGGGATACCCCGAAGGATAATCCATGACAATGGACCGCAGTTCATCAGTCAAGCGTTTCATCGATTTTGCGATAAAAATCGGATACAGAATGTCGTCTCTACGGCATATAATCCTGCTGCTAATGGTTTGGCGGAAGCTTTCAACAAAACCATTATCAAGCTCTTGAAGAAGTTCGTCTCTTCAAACAAAAGGGATTGGAATGAGAAACTGGGAGAATGTCTCTGGGCATACCGTACAACGGTACGGGCACCAACAGGTTGCACACCATTCTCATTAGTCTACGGGAGCGAAGCAGTTCTCCCCATCGAGATCCAAATTCCGTCACTCAGGATAGCCGTGGCTAATGAGCTGACTTAAGAAAAGAATGACCTGTTAAGGCTTCAAGAGCTAGAAGGATTAGACGAGAAACGCCTCCAAGCTCAACAGCGCATCGCGCTCTACCAAGCACGCATTTCCAAGGCTTTTAATCAAAAAGTGAAGGAAAGGGTGTTCAAAGTCGGCGAGCTAGTCTTAGCTGTGAGAAGGCCGATGATTCTCACTCACAGAAGTAAGGGCAAATTCCAACCCAAATGGGAAGGCCCTTATGTGATCGAGACGACGTTCTCAAACGGCGCTTACAGGTTAGCCCAGCCTAATGGAGACCTACTAATGGCTCATATCAATGGCAAATTCCTGAAAAGGTACTATGCTTAACCTCCTCTGCTCAAGTGGAATATGGCCAAAACCTCATTCTGACAAAACTACTTCCAAAGCGAAACTAGTGGGATCGTATTCTATCATGTCCATATAACCTCTGAATAGATGTATCCTGCTAAAACTTACCGAGAGTATATCACGTCCATATTACCTCTGATATCACTTTCACCCCAAACCTGTCATTTACATTCCGAAATGATGGGTCCACAAAGTCAGATGAAAGCCTCTTTATTATTCCCAAAAAGGAGCAGAAGTACATTGAAAAGCGAAAGCAAAAGCAAAAGTACATCATTTTGGGGGAGCGGTCAGGTCGCGAAGCTGCTGTGCCAGTGCGGCCATCCTCTCAGTCCTGGAGTCCAAGACATCATGGCGAGCCCGCTCCAGTCGTGCCTCGTCATTGCTCATGAGGGACAGTTCGGCTCTAGCCCGAAGAAAACCAGCACGGGCGACATCTGCACGCGCCAAGTTCTGTTGTGCTACGCCCAATCGGCTATCCACCACAACTAGAGCTTTCGACGACTGAGAAGCCCACTCTTTTGCCTGAGCGAGTTTCGTTTCCAGCCTGAGGACCCTCGCTACATTCCCCTCATGCTCGGCCTGGCACTTCGTTTTAAGAGCAGTGATCTCCTCCAGGACAGCTTTTCCTTCATCCATCTCCCGCTCATGTGTCTGGATGGATTAATTTACGCCTGCCATCTGTTTGGCAAGCCGCGCAGTCATGGAATCGTATCTAGCCTGGACCAGACCTTCAACATTGTCTTGAGCTAGCTGCAAGTATTCGTTAATGGGTTGCTCCAAACCATTAACTATCTCCTCCAGCGTTTCAGCTAGCCCAGTGTCGTCGAATTCTCGGATCAGCATTATCGCAGACCGGGAGGACCGCTTCAGCGACGCAAAGCTCAGATTCTTCGCCAACACCCTTGATATTAACATTTTTAAAGTGGTGTAGAAGATATCAGTGTACTGCCCGATCAGCACAGCTAGATCCGGTTGGACGCTGGGGGTGGCCTCGGCATTGGCGAATCCTCCTCCGAGAACAACCGCAGACGAGGTTGCCACAGCCGTCGCCTCAACGGGTGGTGCGACGAAAGAAGAAGCGCCAACACCGGACGAAGATACCAGCGTACTCAAAGGAGGCATTGTCGCAATGACAAGCTCGTCCTCCTCTTGAGATATCGAAATCTCGTCGACAGGCGAGCCGGCACCCGAAGAGACTTCCTCTTCAAAATCAGCCACCTCCGTGTCGCCGCCAGAGCCAAATGGCGCATCTATACTGCCCTCCCCGAAGAGGTCTTCCCCTAAAAGGAGGACAAAAGGAAGTTAATATCAGCATAATGTTAATCTTCCTAAAAGAAAAGGCGTGAAGACAACATTTACCCATGGCCGACTGCATGTATGTCGCATCTGCAGCCTGTACAGCTAAATCATTCCTTAATGATGCTAGGCAAGCTATTATACCTGGAGAAGGGGGTGCTCTAAGAAGCACCGGCGAATGCTCTTCCAGGTCCTCGTCAAATTCCGACCGAGGCTCATCGGCCGGAATCTCGCCAGATGCACTGGCAGACACGGCAGGAGTCTCTCCCGATGCAGATCCGCATAAAGGTATTCTCAGCCCCGAAGGCGACCTCGTTCCACTACCTGAAGCAGTAGCAGCGATGGCAGCCTCCAGCAGAGATTCTCCGGCACCACCAGCCGGAACATTAGAGGGTCCCTCTCTAAAAGGCGAGGAACCCCCAATCAAAGAATCACCCCCAACATGGGGAGATGCAAGCTCACTTCCAGGAGCCTCAACATCAAGGATCCGGAGAGGACGATTAACCATCTTCTTCTTCCTCTTTCGAGGGAAAGTCTCCTTTGGGGTAGGATCCCTCCGCTTCCCAGAAATCACCAAAGGGCCTGCAGGCAGAGGAACTTCACCCCTCGATACCGCCACCAGAGGCTCATCGGGATTAACAAACTCCTCACCCTCGTCAGAAGAAACCGAGGGGACTTCGACTCTTCCCCCAGACTTGGAAGAGGGCACCCTAAAACTTCCATGCATGTCAAAATCGCGATGGAAGGTGTTCGTTGCCACATAGAACTGGGCATACGAGTGCAGGATGCGCAGCTCCGTGGAGAGTGTAATGACCGGTACGGTAAAAATTGCTCTAGTGCAACCCATGAGGAAATATCGCCATCCTCTCGCTCCATCAATGAGTCCACCCCTGGACCGGAAGCTGGTAACGGCGTTGCCCACATGCAACTGATCATACCCAAACTGCCTGGCAAACCGACTAGGCAAGTAGGGCTCCAAGAAGCAATGGTCTTCACTCCTGTACAGTAGATGGGAAGGTCTAATGCAGACCAACCAATTAAAAGCTTCAGGAGAAAGATTGGTCTTCTCTCTACCGGAATCTTCAAGCCTAATCCCCGATTGATTGCGATGTACGGAGGGGACAGTGCAGAAGAGCTTCCAGCTGTGACTGAGGCCCAGCGCCTGCTAACAGTCTAGAACCGTGGTCACATTCCAGGAAGACTTCTGGTAGTTCAACAGGAAACTAGTCCCCGAACTACTGCCGGAGCCGGGAGACATAACCCTGGGGTTATGAAGAATTAACCATCCCATTAGATATAGGTATGGTAATTCTATCCTGGGAAAGCTATCACGCCGAGTCTCATCGGCGAGCAGCCCGTCAGTCATGGCCCTCAGGCCAGCTTGAATGCGGCACACCATGGCAGGGAGCAAGCCCAGTCTTGCCCCGAACACCAGACGCACTGCAGGCCACAGCGTGTTGCGGTGAATGCGGTCCGCAGATGCGACGCCAGGTACCACCACTCGGCGCAGCCATATGGAGAGGAAGCCAGCCAGTTGAGCTTCCCTGGACAGAGGCCTGCGGCAACGCCTCAAATAACTATAGGCCTTAGTGCCTACAGGATACTGTCCGATCCCTTCATCGAGGATCAGGTCCGGAGCCCCAGCATCTACTATGAGGTCATCGACTACCTGAGCGTTAAGCACGCTCAGAGGATTCACAGGCAGATCCTTGCCCTCCAATACCTTCTCCGGCTTAGCAGTCCTGGACCGGTGAAAGAAGAGGTAGGACGTCCATTTGTTGATGTGAGCCAAATCTGAGGGCTCATCATAAAAAGCGGTGCAAGCGAGGTAGTGGCACATCAGCTCCTGATAGACCTCCACTACCCGAGGGTCTGCATCCCCCAACTCCCGGTTCGTGGGAACATACTCTTCATACGTAGTATCCCCCATCGGCAGTCTCGAGATCTCCACCATCTCATGAAGGGCCAATCCCAACTCCCTCAGTGGAGTGGCGAAAGTCCCGGTGAGCGAAATATATCGCTCCATCAGTGCCAGGAACAGGTTAGGGTTAGGAGGTAACCCAACACTGGTAGAACTCACAGCTGCAAACAAACCAATGCTCTCCAACTCGGTCTGAAAATGCTTCAGGGCCCAATCAACTAAGCGAGCCCATCGAAGATTTGAAGGGGTGATCCACCCACCGCACCGAGGGTTCACCTTAGGATATACTCTCCTGTGCCCCATAAAATTATTGCAGAAAGTCGGTAACTGGACCGGCTGGATCACCAAGCTGTCTTCACTCGGGACACTGCCCGGGTACAGTCCCCTGAACACCGTCACATTGCCAGTAGGCCGGCTGACAAACGACCCTTGGTCAGCTCCTTTCAGATGAAAGATCTTCTCCGGCCTGCCGTGAAAATCGGGAGTCAGCGTCCACGACATCTTCCTGGGATGTGTGGCATGGAAGAAAGCCGAGATGGGATAGTCTCTTGGCATCTTGGGCAGATACAAAACCAAGCTCCCGGAAGGGAAAGCCCAGAGTTCTCTCTTAGACTTCGTCTGGGACTGCTTGTCAATCATGTCCCCGAAAAGGAAGGCCGGCTTTATGTATTGGTCCCCGTCTATATACGTCAAGGGCTCCCCGTTGATCAGGTTAAGCAGCGTTCGCTCGCCCTGAGCCGATATCAGAATCTCCCTTCCTTTAGGATACTGCGGTCCGGAGATAGAAAATGTCACGTGTGACAGATCCTCCAGATAGTTGGAGTGCAGCATCCTTGTGGCAGAACCCATCATATCGGCTAGCGGAGACACATGCAAGTTAACTGCAAGAGTGTAAGAAAAACACGTCAGTTCCTATAACTAGACATTACAGATCTTGCAGCATACGCCAAAAATCAACAGTCTGTGCTTTACGTCAAGACCGTGAAAAACTTGACCATTACGCTGGAATCCATTTCCTAAAAGCGTAAAAATTCAAGGCTGGCAGCATACAGTCTGTGCTTTACGCCAGACTGATAAAATCGAGGTATTACGCCAGAATCTTCGTCCAGAGGCGTAACACTCAAATTTTATACGCCAACTTTCGACAGTCGAAGCTCTTACGCCGGACTGCGAAAATATGGAGTTTTTGCGCTGACACATTAGAAATGTTGGCGTAAAATATGAAGCGTCTCTGTGCATCATCTTCCTCAAAGAGGCTATCAGCACAGGAGACGACCTAGCGCGGTCACGTACAACGTGTGCGAAGGATTTTCAGTCGTTCTTCTTCATCCCAAAATGCTCTACCTTTTAGGCCGGGTACACTGCTCGTCGGCGGGATACTTCGCTCAGAAGGAAGTTCGCCTTGCCCGACCGAAGACGCTCTCACTTGAGCAGAAGAACGAGAAGAAGAATCGACCTTCTTTCCCTTAGTGGAGGAGGATTGTTTCGAGGCCATTACTAGAAACTTCAAAATCTCAGAGAAGAAACGAAGAAGAACTCGAACAGACGAAGGCTTTCTTTCGCAGAAGACGGATGAAAAGTTTTTCTCTCAGAAACTTGGGGTATATATAGAGTTCGGATGGACTCCTCGAATCCCGAACCAAATCTCCTAATTAATACTCGATTATGATTGGGTACTACGTCAGCCTATTCACTCAGAGAAGGTGGACAGTCAGCGAATTCGAAAAGTTTTCGTGCGAGGAAGATTCGCGGTTCTTACGCTAAGGGGCTTTTTACGCTCGACAGCTACAGATCTACGGTTTTACGCTCACAGGCTACAAGTCTATGGTTTTACGCCCGGATGCCTTTGTGCTCGGTAGCTTTTACGCTCGAGAGGCTACAAACCTACGACTTCACGCTCAGCAGCTACAAATCTATGATCTCACGCTCGGTGGCTTTTTACGCTCAGAGGCAACAGATCCATGACTTCACGCTCGGAAGATTTTCTTTTCAGAAGCTACAAATCTACAGTTCTGCACCAAGGCGTTTTCTACGCTCGACAGCTACAAATCTACGGTTTTACGTTCCAATGGCTACAAGTCTATGGTTTTATGCCCGGATGCCTTTGTGCTCGGTAGCTTTTATGCTTGAGAGGCTACAAACCTACGACTTCACGCTCAGGAACTACAAGTCTATGATTTCACGCTCGGTGGCTTTTTATGCTCAGAGGCAACGAACTTATGATTTCACGCTCCACGACTTTCCGCACATCTGAAAGATGCGCAGGCCAGTACAGTACATCTGAACGATTCTCAAGGCGGTCAATTACAGTTCACACAGAAGATACTCCTTCTTGACCTCAAGATACCCCAAGTACCCGAAGCATACAGAGTTCAACATTGAAAATTACTCTTCTTCAGTGGTCGATTCGAAGTTCATCCAGAATCAAGTCTGAATATTTCGTCTACAAAATCAAGATGGCGACTCAGTTTGACAGCCAGTTCTCGCCCTGTTCCAAGGGATTTTCGAGAAATCATTCTTGAAGACGACGGTCTGAACAAAAAAAATATTTCTGTAAAGAACAGTTCAGAATTCTACGCGGTTCCTAACAGCAGGACAGTTCGAACACTCGACTGCTAAACGGCTTTCTGCGCATCCTTAGTTATGCGTAAAAGACAGGACAGGACCTAGCGCTCTTTCTACACAGAGTCAGCGTAAAGAATCAGACGTGTCGAAGCTACACATATTCAGACTTCACAGCAAAGTATGGCAACATGATCATATGCAAAGAAGAAGACGATCTTATTAAAATCATGATTACATATGAGGGAAATCCAGTCTACAAGGATTTTTCTCCATTTTCGTGGTTACATATGAGGGAAATCCCGTCTACAAAGGGCTTCCTCATCGTCGTCTGAAGATCGCACCCAGAATCTGTCCTGCCAGGTTCTCGCATTGGTGAAGATCTTCCTCTTCTTCCATGGCAGTTTATCGACATCCACAGTCGATGAACAAGAAGATGATCAGTGGCGCAAGGATGCAGAACTGGGCATAGACCCATACTGCCAACAGAAGAAAAGCAGGGTAACTCTGCTTTCTTACATCCCACGCCACGGAGGTAACGGGAGAAGGCACCACTTGCAAGCTGCCTGGTCAAATATGACCCTTCTTCTGTCCCGAAGAACCGCCATACAAAGATGCTGATTATCCCGAGCAAAGAAGGCTATGATATCCTTCAATGATCCATCGTTGCAGAGGACATTTGCTCGAAGACGCCGTCTTTTTTGGCTCCTTACATGTTGGAAGAGCATGATCTCCTTCTTCCTCAAGTCGATCCGACGAACTCCGGCCATCATCTCTGTGTGGTGAAGGAAGTGTGGGAAGAACAGGAGAACTCCTCAGCCTTTTTATAGGCAAGAGAGAGCACCGACCCGACGAACTTCGGCCATCATCTCTGTATGGTGAAGGAAGTGTGGGAAGAACAGCAGAACTCCTCAGCCTTTTTATAGGCGAGAAAGAGCACCGATCCCCAATAACTCCGCCATAAAGTCAGCCATGAAAGAACGTGTCAGGCTTAACCGTTTCAGGCTCCACTCAGAGCGTTTCGAGTTACGAGGAACGGTTCATGCTTCATTCAAAGCGTTTCAAATTACGTGGAATTTAAAAGCTTTGAAGGGGGTCTTGTAGAAGCATGAAAAATATGCTGGATAGCTATACGCAACATGTTCATACAGGGCAGCGTAAAAAGATGACCTCAGAGCCATCAACTTGCAACAGAGCTTCTCCGCTGAGCACAGCATGAAATATAAGCTCAAGGACCATCAGCGTAGTGCAAGGTGTCCAGGCTGCTTCAGCGTAAAAGAGGTGCTTCATCGCCTATATGGCGTAAAACTCGTTCGCTTTCAATGCAGCATTGAAGTGTACGAGAAACGCTTCGTATTCTTCGAAATGAACCTGTCAGATCATGCAATGAACCTGACGTCTGGACTCCTGACAAAGAGTACTGCACGACAACCCAAGCGACGGGTATCATGATGGCGCGACACTGTAACCCAGGCTGTCATTTACTGCCATTTCCTTTGCGTAAACCACTTTTTCACATACGAAGGAATACGCCGCCTTATTTTACACAGGCAGATGTGAGCTGTTTACGCTCCGCGGAAGACAAACAGCCTGCCACGTCAAAAGCTGCACTTCGTACAGGGCTCGAGGCACGTCTCTACATTTAATGCGCAGAGCGGTGACAGTTTCTCGAGGCACGTCTCTGCATTTGAAGCACCGAAAACTGACAGATGTCTGAGGCACGTCTCTGCACTTGAGGCACAGAAGGGTGACAGACCTTCAAACCACGCCTCCTTATTTAATGAGCAGGATAAATGCGGATCTCCGCATTTAATACAGGAGATTTGATTAAATGACACCGAACCGTCGTTTAGTGGCATCCCCTTTGCGTAAACTACTCTTACGCATATAAGGGAATACGCTGTCCAGTTTTACACAGGCAGACGTGAGCTTCTTACGCTCCGTAGAAGGCAAACAGACCGCCACATCAGCAGTCACTCTTCGTACAGGATTCGAGGCGCGTATCTGCATTTAATGAGCAGAATGATGGCAAATCTTAAAGACAGGCCTCTGCATTTAATGCACAGGATGGGGGCAGATCTCTGTATTTAATGCAAGAGATTTGATTATATCTCCAAGAGCCGTAATTTCGGCTAAAACGTCCACATCGTCTCGGCTTCTACGCCTGCTCGGCTTCTATGCCCACTCGGCTTCTACGCCTGCTTGGCTTCTATGCCCACTCGGCTTCTATGCCATGGTGACAGTCATTTTGCTTCTACGCCAACCTCTTCTACACAAGGGATAACTACCTACGTGGCTTCTATGCCGTGATCTTCGTAGCAGATATAGGCGCTGTCCCTTAGTTGGACGCGCGTCACATGCTCACTCAAAAGGTCATTTATACGCAGGCATTGGTTATTTTAAACCGTCGTGTAAAATGGTGCTGTACTTTCCACTACTCGGTTTCTACGCCGACTGTGTGGTCACTGTCACTAAAACTCTATAAATAGAGACCTCTATCAATGAGGGAAAAGGTCGACTAATTGGAGGGTCGAAGAAGTTAGGTCTGAAAACTGATCAAGAGATCCAGTACCAGATCCAACGGTCGGGAGAGAGAGAGAGAGGAGAATTGTACTTATCTTTTCTTTAGTTTATCTTATCATTTCCAACAAATTATAGTTAGCAATTGTAACCAATCTCTATCTATATATATAGAGGTGGGAATTCTCTTGAGAAGATTATCAAAGAAAAGTTTAATCAAAGAAATAGACGATACTTCTCCCGATTTAAGAAGCGTCCGCGCCTGCGACAAGGCGCAACACCAAGGCCGTCCGGTCACAAGATCCGATGGCTTCTTCATCATCTTTTCGTTCCATCGGCCAGTTACACGTTTCTTCGCCAAGCGAGAAGAAGCGCGTAACAGAATCCCTCTCTTGAGAGCTTATATTGTAATTGAGACTTGGTCAACTTAATTGGCATTTGCACTTAAGTGAGTTGGTGGAATATATAAAGCTCCTGTTAAAATTGGAAACAAACAATAATGAGCTAAATTGATTAATCATTAACATCCATAAGCATTTACTTTTTAATCAAAATGGTTGGTCACCTCCATTATTTTCTACAAACCCACAGGGCCACAGCCCTCCAGTGTGGTACCCATTTTCTACAACAACTTATCGGGTTTAAGCAAGTTGACCAGACCAGACTGAACGGGTTTGTCCGAATTGGACAAGGATTGACTAGAGTTAATTAAGTTATGAATAGGTCTTTTGTTTATGTACTTGAAGATAAGTTAGTTTTTCGAAGTTAAGATCCTTGGATAATTTATATTTTATAAGCATGTTTGTCTAAATATGTAGTAAATAGAAGAGCAGTTTTATTCAAAGAGGATTAGCATCAGTATTTTGAATCCAAATTAGGTAGGAGGTTGCATATAGGTGTAAAAGGAACCTAGCCTACTTTGTAGTCATTTGAGATTCCGTGCCCTTTTCATTGGATTCTCTTGGCTCTTGCTCTTTAACTCAAGGGAGTGGAATTTTGTAGTTAACAAGAACTGCTTTAATAGTGACCTCTACCATCATTACTAATTTCCATTGTCCATCAAATCAATAGTGATTTTCTACTAACAGTTCTTAGATTTAGGGTTACCTTATCCTAAATTGATTGATTCGGATCTTCAATGCATCATTGGATTCATTCTCAACAGTAAACAAGTGTTTGACAAACAATATTTATTAAACTAGTGTTTTGAGGATGGATATACTCTTGTAGAAAATAAAAATGCTTATTCTATCAATGCTTAAAACATATACTGAGGATACAAGTATCAAAGGGCTTTGCGAACGTACTATAGAATAAACTCCTGTAATAGCAAGTGGCGTTTTCAAAACCTCAAGGCTTGAATAATCACACCGACCCATCATAGTTGGTACTTTATCGAGATTCATTCACTTTCTCACTTATAAAGCAACAAGATGATCTTGGATTAAGACAAACACCAATGCCAACACCTGAGCCATGATATGCTACACCAAAATCTTCCATAAGTGCCTAAATTTCTGGAGTAATCTCTAGAACTAGATAATTATTGGAGAATTTTCTCACTTTTGTACGCAGAGTTATACTTTTTTATTGTAGATATTTGATCAACTGAATCTCATTTGCTTGTGGGTTACACTATAATTTGGTGTGTGATAGTCTATTTTGGAGCTTCTATATAGCACCAAATTTGGAGTATGACACTTCCAAGCTTAACCCTTGGGGAGAGTCTATTTCTGAGACTTGAAACCACATCCTCTAGGATGCAATCAAGATTTAAAGTATTGGTATCAGAATCAGTCTTGAATCCTTCTTAGGAGTATCACTATCGGTGGTTTCGATAGTTTTGACGGTTTCGGATCGGAGTATCAGAGTTCTTGGTTTCGGTCAAAAATATAGTAAAAGGTTATTTGAAAAGGTAGAAAATATTTGATAATTTAGCCGTGATATTATATTACTTGTTAGACTACATTGATCATTTTACCTTTCCATATACAACTTCGACAAATGATATTAGTTGCATTTTGTTGATGAAATTTATCGACACGCTATAGCATTTTGATCTTCGGAATGATTGAATCATTGTGTCTAAATTGCTTTTTCCATACTTCACTCACTTTGTCTTAATTTTTCTCCTTGCTAAAATGACCGTGAAAGATAGTCGCATTTTCGGTATCTGTCGGTATCGGTTGGATCACATGTGCAAAATGCGATAAGATACGACCATTACGTTTCAGTAATGGCCAATAGTGTGAACCTTGACACCAATGCAAACTTTTACCAAGTGGTTTCCCGGTAAATAAAATCAAGTCCAAATCACACGTCTTCAAATATTGTCAAAATCAAATCAAGATGGAACTTCTCAAGTCTCATATGATATAAGCCAAGGTCATATACCTCAAGTTTGATCTTGACCAGGATATTTATGAGATTCAAGCAAGAAAAGGGTTAGCTATCTCCATGTTCAGTAATCTTCTTCCATTGTATGTGATAACGTCAAATTTACAAAATTGTGATTAATAGAATCTTTTATATATGTCCTTATGGTTTATGCTATGCAATCTCTGGCTTTTTACAGCTTTAATTAGTTTTAACAACCTTACATGGAAACAGTATACAATTCTTTATTATTAGTAGGTGACGCTGTAACTATTCTCTATTTCTTACTCTGTTTTATATGCTATAAATCTCAGTTTGAAAAGCCGCATGGTTCCCAAGAACTTATACAGAGAGACAGTCTCATGTTGATAGATGCATGGCAATTGCAACAATAGCTAGCAAGTATGTTTTAGTTGTGATCACTGTCTCAAATATTTGATCTTTATCAGTAACACTTATTTTATTTTGATTGTGAATATGCAGGGTTTCATGCATTTTATTTAAGGCCCATTCGATTTACTCTCTGCGGAGCTTTTGTCATGTGTACATGTTCTCAGTTGCTTGCGCTAGCCCTCTTATGTTGAATCTATAAACTATATATTTTGATTTGTATGTCGTTGATATTGATTCAGAAAGTTGACAAGTTGATATCTTCTGATTTAGCTTTGTTAATGAAATATGTTTGAAATTAGGCTATAATTTGTTGGTGTTTTTGTTTTTGGACTAAGTAAAGATAGTTCTACGTTGGCTACACCACCAAGTGGGTATCTCAATATAATACTTTGTATGTGTTGAGGTGTGCACATAGGGTGTGGTGGGACACATGGATGCCATGTGGGGGTGTTTTATTAGGAGGAAAAATGATTCTCCTTAATGAAAGCTTTTAAGCATTTTGTCATGCTTTTGGATATTATTCCACATGAACTAAGCTCAGACTCGGAATCAAGGGCGCAAAGTGATGCTTTGTTGGCGCACTGTGGTGCTTTGTTGGCGCACTTTGCACTTAGCATCGTAGCTTGCGCGTGTTGCATGAACGGGTGCTAAGCGGCTATGCATTGGGCTACGATTGTGGTATATCAATTTTGTATATTGGTTTTTTAGTCCTACATCAGAAAGAAGAGGATGATCTTCCATCATTCCCTATATAAACAGCCCTCTAGCCTCCTTTTGAGACACCAAAAATTAAGAAAGAGGAGTGAGTCATACAAAGAGGTGACTACAAGCGTTTCAGAAGTTCTTAGAAGTTCTTTTCTGAACTTGCTGGCTCCTGGGAGCAGATCGTCGATAGAGAACGAATCTTGCTTTGAGCAACGGTAGTCTTCACCGCCCCAGTAAGAATAATTTTTTATTCTATCTTTATCTTTTTTTCTTCTAGTTGTAAACGTTCTGTCCCAACTGCAACTGCGTTTGCAAGGAAGAACGTATTTTTGGTTCTTAAGCTCAATAATCTAGAAGGATTTGTAATCAGCTACTATATTGTATTTTTATATAGTTATTCGTTGGATCGAGGTATATCAGTAAGGAAATTTTTGTGTGAACTCCTGATCTCGATTTCAACTTCTTGTTTTACCATCTTTGATTAAGCCTCAAGACTAACAATCTCAAAGCAAGATCCGAGTAAGATGGAGAACAACCGTGCAAGTCTTCTCGACACAAGTTTAACAAACTTGAGAAGTTTGACGTGGAGCATTACAACGTCTGGAAGAGATGTCAGCCTTAATATCCAACTCGTAGATGTGGACTACGTGTTGGCAGATCTTGAGCCTGTTATTCTGGAGGGTGAAGATGTTACTGTTCGGGCGATTGCAACTACAAGAGCTAAGCATAACAAGTGGAGGAGAGAGAACAATCTCTGCAAATTACTGATTCTCAACTCCATGAAGGATAATATAGTGGAGTCATACAACAAGACGGACCATGCAAAGGTCATTTGGGAGGCTCTGGAAAAATATTACAAGGAAGATGGGAACCGCAACAAGATCTATGTGACGGAAAAAGTCTGGAAGATGCAATTTGAGGACGACAAAACGATGTTGCCTTAAGTAAAGGAATTTCTCAAGTTATGTCAAAAACTTGAGGATGATGGTAAGCCATTGGTCAACTCTTTCATCGTGGGAGGGATTGTTGCCAAGCTCCCGCCTGGTTGTAGCAAGTTTATCTCAGATGTGCACCAAAAGAAGATGGAGGTATCTTGACCAACTACTGCACAATATCCATGTGGAAGATGAGATAAGGACTCAAAACAAAGTCGACACACTGTCCAAACAGTTGGCAAATCAGTTTTCGCTAAAGTCCACACGTCCACGCGTCCAAATCAGTTTTCGCTAAAGTCCACACGTCCGGGTATACTGTGCGCACCTTTTGGTACATTTGGTACAAGATGGGGCGATCCCGTTTGGCGGGGCGCGCTCCGTATCATAATTTTTGGAATTTGGGAAAAAGTAGATTTTCGGGGTTTTCTAACTGATTTAATTCTACATACAGCAACAAATAAATTATTGTATTTGACAGAAAATAAACTAGGTTAGGTGGTCTTCGCATACCAAAAAGAAAAATCAAATTCGGATCTCTGTGGTGGGAGATACGAGTCTGTGAACATAGGTAGTTACCGCAGTTTTCTGTGATACCCAAAACTTGTCATTTTTCACCAACTTGGTAGCTGTTTTCGCCTAGGTTTATGCGCTGTTCGAGATCAACTAATATACAGATATTGAAGGGGGTTAAGTCTTGAACATACCGGTGAAGACGGGGTCGAGTTTGGTCGAGCGAGGAGACGGAAAACAGGGCTTGAACATAGGTACGTTGCAGTAAACTTCTGCAGCGGGGTTGTGCTCGCGAACGTCGGTGGGCGGTTGCTCGGCGGCGGCGGCTGGAGTGGTGGTCCGGCGGCGGTCTCGCTGGAGGCACTGTCGCAGGGTTTAGATGGGAAGAGGCGGTCTAGGGTTAGGGTTTTTTTGATCGTATATATATAGAGAGAGAAGAGAGCGGGGGTCGGGTACGCGACTCAGCGCGCGGGATTCGCATATTGCGGCTGCTGCTGTTTCTGTTAATTGCCTAACGGGTCGGGTCTAGGTGTCTAGGTGGGTAGGGTTTATGACATTGGGTAGGGATCCATTAACACTTATTTTCTTTTTCTTTCTTTTTCTTTTCTTTCTTTTTCTTATTTCTTTTCTTTTCTATTTAATTCTTTTCTATTTCTATTCTAATTAATAAGCATTAAATATATATATATATAGAAAAAAATTAGAAATTATAATAGTGCATACAATAAATCTATCAGTCGCCCATAGGGTCTCCTATATAGAATAAATTACGAAAAAATTATAATTGCTCCATAAATCCCCTAAATGCACAAACACCTAAAATAAAAATTAAATAAATTCTATTTTCTCTAATTAGCTCATAATTACTATAATTAAATTAAATAATTAATTAAAAAGGTTAATACGTTTTTTTTAGGATTAGGATTTTACATTCTACCCAACTTATAAAAATTTCGTCCTCGAAATTGACACTAACCCATATTCATAATAATCACTATAGCTAACACGCTACATAGCTATCTAGCAGTTGTTTGTGGTATTAAACGAAAGAATGAAAATGTATTCAGGATAGGGTTTATACGAGACCCGCCTTCTTTGGTTTACAAACAAACTTGTACAATTTGATCCTATACGAGGATATGGGAGTACAATTTATTTAATCTGGGTAAATATTGCTGTAGGTGTCTGATCTGCAGTCGATCACTTTAGCCCTTGGACCACACGATGTTGAAGAAGTGCCGTAGAAGGCAGGAAGCAGCTTCGAAGGTTGCAGAAGAGGGTGGATGCACGATGCCAAAGTTGTCGATCCCTACTCTTTGCCTAAGCTCCGGATTCTTCTCTCTCTCTCTCTCTCTTGACCTTGGATCTGATATTGGTTTCTTGACCAATTTTCTGACATTTTCCTCTGTTGATAGAGGTCTCTATTTATAGAGTTTTGGTGACAGTGACCACTCCGTCGGTATAGAAACCGAGGAGTGAAAAGTACAGTACCCTTTTACACAACGATTAAAATAACCAATGCCTGCGTATAGATGATCCTTTGAATGAGCGTGTGACGCGGGTCCAACTAAGGGACAAAACGCGTATAATCGCTACGAAGATCATGGCGTAGAAGCCACGTAAGTAGGTATCCCTTGTGTAGAAGAGGTGGGCGTAGAAGCCAATGTCTGTCACCATGGCATAGAAGCCAAGTAGGCATAGAAGCCGAGATAGGCGTAGAAGCCGAGCGGTCATAGAGGCCGAGTGGTCATAGAGGCCGAGTGGGCGTAGAAGCCGAATGGGCGTAGAAGCCGAGCGGTCATAGAGGCCGAATGGGCGTAGAAGCCGAATGGGCGTAGAAGCCGAGTGAGCATAGGAGCTGGATGGGCGTAGAAGCCGCTGCGTACCGTGCCAGAGTGCTGATGTGGACGTCTTAGCCGGAATTACGGCTTTTGAAGATATAATCAAATCTCTTGCATTAAATGTCGAGATTTGCCACCATCCTGCGCATTAAATGTAGAGGCGTGTTTTTGAAGGTCTGCAACCCCTTTTGCGCATCAGTCCCAGAGACGTGCCTTGAGAAGCTGTCACCGCTCTGTGCATTAGACGTAGAGACGTGCCTCGAGCAATTGTCATCGCTCTGTGCATTGGACGCAGAGATGTGCCTCGAACCCCGTACGGAGTGCAGCTTTTGATGTGGCAGGCGGTTTATCTACTGCAGAACGTAAACAGCTCATGTCTGCCTGTGTAAAATAAGGCAGCGTATCCCTTCGTGCTTTGTAAAAGCAGTTTACGCAAAGGGGATGGCGGTAAATGACAGCCTGGGTCGCAGTGCTGTGCCATCATTATAGCCGTCGTCTGGGTAGTCGAGCCGTATCCCTTTGTCAGAAGTCCAGACGTCAGGTTCATTGCAGAATCTTCATTGCAGGGTCTGACAGGTTCACTTCGGAGAATACGAAGCGTCTCTTGTACACCTCAATGCTGCGTCTGAAAGAGGATGAGTTTTACGTCCTGGAGGCGATGAAGCACCCCGTTTACGCTGAAGTGGTTTGGACGTACTGCCTTACGCGGATGGCCTTTTGAGCTTTTAATATTTCAAGCTGTGTTTAGCAGAAAAAGCTCTGTTGCATGCTTGGTGGCTTTGAAGGCCTCTGCTTACGCTGCTCTGCACCAATATGCTGCGTATAGCCATCCGACGTATTTTTTATGCTTCTACAAGACCCCCTTCAAAGCTTTCAAATTTCTCGGAATTTGGAACGCTTTGAATGAAGCATGAACCGCTTCTCGTAACTCAAAACGTTTCTGAATGGAGCATTGAAACGGTCGATGCTGACTTTATGGCAGATTTATTGGGGATCGGTGTGACCTCTTTCGCCTATAAAAAGGCTGGGGGAGTTAACCCATTCTCCCCACATTTCCATCACCACGCGGAGATGATCGCCGGAGTTCGCCGGGTCGACCTGAGGAAGAAGGAGATCATGTTCTTCCAGCGTGTAAGGAGTCGAAAAAGACGGCATCTTCGAGCAAGTGTCCACTGCAACGATGGATCGTGGAAGGATATCTTAGCCTCCCTTGCTCGGGATAATCAGCAACTTTATATGGCTGTTCTTCCAGGAGAAGGGAAGGGTCATATTAGACCACACGGCTTGCAAGCGGTATCTTCTCCTGTTACCTCCAGGGGTGAGAGGCAGACAAACCGGCTAGAGTGGCGGTGGTCTGTAGGAAAGCAGAATTACCCTGCTTTCCTTCTGTTGAAGGATGGGTCATATGCCCAGTTTTGTATCCTCCTGCCACTGATCTTCTTGTTCATGACTGTGGTGGTCGATGAACTGCCATGGAAGAAGAGGAAGACCTGCACCGATGCGAGAACCCGGTAGAACAGATTCTGGGGCGGCCTTCCAATGAAGATGAGGAAATCCTTTGTAGACGGGATTTTCCTCATATGTAACCATGAAAAAAATGAAGAAAAACCCCTTGTAGACAGGATTTCCCTCATATGTAATCATGATTTTGATTTTAATAAAATCGTCTTTCTTCTCTGCATATGATCGTTTTGCCATACGTTGCTGTGAAGTCTGAATATGTGTAGCTCCGACACGTCTGATTCTTTACGTCGACTCTGTTTAGAAAGAGTGCTAGGTCCTGTCCTTTATGCATAGCGAATAGTCCATAGAACGCTGTTGAGCATTTTGAACATTTAGAAGAACTGTTCTGCTGCTAAGACTGAGGAACCGCGTAGAGTTTTTACTTCTGATGAACAGAATTTTTGTTCAGACTTCGTCTTCAAGAATGACTTCTTGAAAAATCCCTTAAAATAGGGTCGAGGAATGGCTGTCGAGCTGAGTTTGCCTTCTTGATAGACGAGATATTCAGACTGGAGTCTGGATGAACCTCCAATTGACCCGAGAAGAGTAATTTCTCAATGTTTGAACTCTTGTATGCTTCGGGTACTTGGGATATGTTGAGGTCAAGAAGGAGTATCTTCTGTGTGAACTCCTGTAATCGACCGCCTTGAGTTCGGATATGCGGAAAGTCAGATATCCGTAGCGTAGATGAGCTAAAAATCTTGAGTTCGTAGGCCTGTTGAGCGTAGAAAGCCACCGAGCGTGAGATCATCGATTTGGAGCTGCTGAGCGTAAGTCGTAGGTTTGTAGCCTCTCGAGCATAAAAGCTACCGAGCACAAAGGCATCCGGGCATAAAACCATAGACTGATAGCTTGCGAGCATAGAACCGTAGATCTGTTGCTGTCGGGCGTAGAAAGCTCCTTAGCGTAGAACTGTAGATTTGTAGCCTGTGAATGAAAGAAATCTTCCGAGCGTAGAGGTTGCGGATCTGTTGCCTCCGAGCGTAAACTAAACGCCACCGAGCGTGATATCATTGATTTGGTATCTGCTGAGCGTAAAGTCGTAGGTTTGTAGCCTCTCGAGCATGAAAGCTACCGAGCACAAAGGCATCCGGGCATAAAACCATAGACTTATAGCTTGCGAGCGTAAAACCGTAGATCTGTTGCTGTCGAGCGTAGAAAGCTCCTTAGCATAGGAACTGCTGACCTGCTTTTGCATGAAAAACTCTTCGAATTTGCTGACTGTCCGCCTTTCGAGAGTAGTGGGCTGACGTAGTACCCAATAATAACCAAATATTTAATTGTGAGATTTGGTTGGGGTTTCGAGGAGCCCGTCCGAGGGTTCGAGGAGTCGACCCGAACTCTATATATATCCCAAACTTTTGAGAGAAAAACTTTTTATCCATCTTCTGCGAAAGAGAGCCTTCGATTGTTTGAGTTTTTCCCCTCGTTCTTTCTCCGAGCACTCCGAGTTTTCAGAAATGGCGCCGAAACAAACCCCCTCCACTAAGGGAAAGAGCACAGGCTCTTCTTCTCGTTCTTCTGCCCCGGCGAGAGAGTCTTCGGTCGGACAAGGTGAACTTCCTTCTGAGCGAAGCATCCTGCCGACGAGTAGCGCACCCGGCCTTAGAGGTATAGCCTTTTGGATGACAAAGAACGACGAAAAATCCTTCGCACACGTTGAACGTGACCGCACTAGGTCGTCTTCTGTGTTGATAGACTCTTTGAGGAAGATGACGCACGGAGACGTTTTCATCTTTTACGTCCACATTTCTAATGTGCCAGCATAAAAACTCCATGTTTTCGCAGTTTTGAGCGTAAAAGCTCTGACTGCCGAAAACTTCGTGTATACTATAAAATTTTAGTTTTACGCTTGTGGATGGGACCTCCGGCGTTGTAACTAGAATTTTGACAGTCTGGCGTAAAGCACGGACAGTATACCGCCAATTTTGCTTCAGGATGTGACTTCCGGCGTAAAATAACCAAATTTTGTACAGTCTTGGCGCAAAACACAGACTGTCGTTTATTGGTCTTTATGTTACAAGATTTGTAATGACGTATTTTTCTTGCACTTTCGCAGTTAACTTGCATGAGTCTCCACTGGCCGAGGTGATGGGTTCCGCTGCTGGGATGCTGCACTCGAACTATCTGGAGGATCTGTTGCACGTGACATTTCCTATCTCCGGACCCCAGTATCCCGAAGGACGAGGGATCTTCATATCGGCTCAGGGCGAGCGGACATTGCTGAACATGATTAACGAAGAGCCCCTGACGTACATAGACGGGGACAGTACATCAAGCCGGCCTTTCTCTTTGGGGACATGATTGACAAACAGTCCCAGACGAAGCCCAAGAGAGAACCCTGGGTTTTCTCCGTAGAGAGTGTGGTCTTGTATCTGCCCACGATGCCGAGAGATTATCCCATCTCGGCTTTCTTCCACGCTACACATTCCAGGAGGATGTCGTGGACGCTGACTCCCGATCTTCACGGCAAGCCGGGAAAGATCTTTCATCTGAAAGGAGCTGACCAGGGGTCATTTGTCAGCCGTCCTTCTGGCGTCGTGACGTTGTTCAGGGGACTATGCCCGGGCAGCATCCCGAGTGAAGACAGTTCAGTGATCCAGCCGATCCAACTGCCGACTTTCTACAACGACTTCATGGTGCGAGGGGGGGTATACCCCAAGGAGAATCCTTGGTGCAATGGGTGGATCACCCCAACAAACCTCCGATGGACTTGCTTAGTTGACTGGGCCTTGAAACATTTTCGGAGAGAGCTAGAGGTCATCGGACTGTATGCTGCTGTGAGTGCGACGAGTGTTGGGTTGCCTCCCAACCCTAACCTGTTTCTGGCACTGATGGAGCGATATATTTCGCTCACCGGGACCTTCGCCACTCCACTAGGGGAGTTGGGGTTGGACCTCCACGAAATGGCAGTGATCTCGAGACTGCCAATGGGGGACACCCCATATGAAGAGTATGTTCCCACCAACCGGGAGTTGGAGGACTCGGACCCTCGGGTTGTGGAGGTGTATCAGGAGCTCATGTGCCACTATTTCGCGTGCACTATTTTTTATAATGAGCCTTCTGATTTGGCTCACACCACTAAGTGGATGTCCTACCTCTTCTTCCACCGGGACAGGGCCGTCAAGTCGAAGAAAGTTTCGGGGGGCAAGAATGAGCACGTGAACTGTTTGGGCGTACTCAGTGCCCAGGTCGTCGAGGATCTTATGGAGGATGCTAAAGCTCCCGATCAGTTTCTCACCGACGGGGTAGGAAAGTATCCTGAAGGCACTAAGGCCTATAGTTACTTGAGGCGCTGTCCCAGGCCTTTGTCTGAGGAAGCCCGGCTGGCTGGTTTCCTCTTCATATGGCTGCGTCGAGTAGTGGTGCCCGGTATTGCGTTCGTGGACCGCATTCACCGGAACATCCTGTGGCCTGCCGTTCGTCTGGTGTTCGGGGCAAGACTGGGCTTGCTCCCTGCCATGGTGTGCCGTATACAGGCTGGCCTGAGAGCCATGACTGACGGACTGCTCGTTGATGAAGCTCGACGTGATAGCTTTCCCCGGGTAGAGTTACCATACCTGTACTTGATGGGATGGTTAATTCTCCACAACCCCCGGGTGATGTCTCCCGGCCCTGGCAGTAGTTCGGGGGGTAGTTTCTTACTGAACTACAAGGACTCCCTCTGGAACGTGAACACAGTCTTAGACTGTCGGCTGGTGCTGAGCCTCGGTCATTGCTGGAAGCTCCTCTGCACTGTCCCCTCTGTGCATCGCAATCAGTCGGGGATTAGGCTTGAAGATTTAGGTAGAGAGAAGACCAATCTTTCTTCGGAAGCTTTTAATTGGTTGGTCTGCATCAGACCCTCCCATTTCCTGTACAGAAGCGAAGATCATTGCTTCTTCGAGCCTTACTTGCCCAGTCGGTTCGCCAGGCAGTTTGGGTACGATCAGCTGCACGTGGGCAATGCCGTCACCAGCTTCAGGTCCAGGGGCGGACTCATTGACGGAGCCAGAGGATGGCGATATTTTATCATGGGTTGTACGGGAGCAATCTTCATCGTGTCGGTAGTCACACTCTCCACGGAGCTGCGCATCCTCCATTCGTATGCCCAGTTCTACGTGGCGATCAACACCTTCCATCGCGATTTTGACATGCGTGGAAGCTTTAGGGTGCCTTCTCCCAAGCCTGGGGGAAGAGTCAAAATTCCCTCGGTTTCGTCTGACGAGGGTGAGGAGTCCGTCACTCCGGATGAGCCTCTGGTGTCGGTGCCGAGGTGTGAAGTGCCTCCGCCTGCGGGGGCTTTGGCAGTCTCTGGGAAGCGAAGGGCTCCTGCCTCGAAGCAGACTTTCCCTCGCAAGAGGAAGAAGAAGATGGTTAATCATTCTCTCCGGATTCCTGGCATTGAGGCTCCTAGAGAGGAACCTGCTGTCTCTCCTGTTGGGGATGTCTCTTTGATTGGAGGTTCTCCGCCTTTTGGAGAGGGACCCTCAGTTTCGGCTGGTGGTGCCGGAGAACTCTTGCTTGAGGCTGCCGTTGCTGCTACTGCCTCCAGTAGTGGAATAAAATCGCCTGCGTGGCCGAGGCAAATGGAAGAATCTTTTCCTAGACCAGCAACGGGTGAAACTCCTGCCGCGTCCGTGAGCATGACTAGCGAGATTCCAGCTGACGAACCTCGACTGCGTCTCGGTGAAGGCTTGGTAGAGCTCCTGGCGATGTCGGTTGGCCCACCTCCTTCTCCAGGTATGACAGTTCGTATTGCGTCATTAAGGCGTGATATAGCTACATCGGCTGCAGACGCGGCATATATACCGTTGGCTACGGGTAAAGGTCATCTTTATGTCTCCTCTTAGAAAGATTACTATCATATTGATATCAACTTTCTTGTCCTCTTCTCAGGGGATGGCGTCCACGGGAAGTATAGCGTTGAAGCGCCTTCTGGCTCTGCTCGGGCTCCTGGCGATGATACGGAGGCGTTCGACTTCGAGGAGGAAATACCTTCGGGGGCCAGCTCGCCCGGAGTAGTTTTGTCACCTCAAGAGGAGGACGAACCCGTTATCGTGACCTCGCCTCTTGCGAGTATGTCGATGACTTCGACCGTTGTTGTCGTACCTTCTTCGGTCGCACTACCCGTCGAGGCGGCGGCTGTGGCCACCTCGTCTGTAATCATTCCTGGAGGGGAACTCGCCAATATCGCGGCCACTCCTGGCATTCAACCAGATCTGGTTGCGCTGACCGAGCTGTATACCAGCCTCTTTTACACCAGTTTGAAAACGCTGATATCAATGGTGTTGGCGAAGAATCTGGATTTTGAGCGTCTGAAAAAGGCTTCCCAGTTTTTGATTGGGGCGGTCAGGGAGTTCGACGATTCTGGGGTGGCTGATGCCCTGGAGGCGATGGTTAATGGGTTGGAGCAACCTATTAACGAATATTTGCAGCTAGCTTAGGGCAGTCTTGAAGCTGAGGTCCAGGCCAGATATGACCTCATGACTGCGCGGCTTACTAAACAGCTGGAAAGCCTAGACAACTCCATCAAAGCACATAAGCTGGAGATGGATAAAGGAAAAGCTGTCGTGGAGGAGGCTCTTGCTCTCCAGACGAAGTGCCAATCCGAGCATGAAGGGAATGTAGTGAGGGCCCGCAAGTTGAAGAAAAAACTCGCTCAGGCAGAGGAGTGGGCTTCTCAGTCGTTGGCAGGTCTAGATGTAGCGACTGGTCGACTGAGCACAACACGACGGGATCTGGAGCGTGCAGAAGCTGCCCGAGCTGGCTCTCTTCGGGCAAGGGCCGAACTGTCCTTTATGAACAATCCCGAGGCACGGCTGGAACAGGCCCGCGCTGATGCCTTGGTTTCCCGGGACGAGAGGGTAGCTGCACTGGCAAAGCTGATTCGCGATCTGACCGCTCCCCCACAATGATGTACCCTTTCTTCTTTTTGCTTCCCCAATGTAATTTGCTCTTTTCGGGAATAAATAAAGCGAATCTTTTCTGACTTTGTGGACCCATCATTTCGGAATGTAAATGACAGGTTTGGGCGAAAGTGATATCAGAGGTAGTATGGACGTGATAGACTCTCGATAAACTTCTAGCAGGACATACCTATTCAGAGGTCATACGGACATGATAGAATATGACCTAACTAGTTTCGTTTTGGAAGTAGTTTTGTCAGAATTGAGATTCTCGCTATATTCCACTTGAGTAGAGGAGGTTTAAGCGTAGTACCTCTTCAGGAATTTACCGTTGATAGGAGCCATGAACAGGTCTCCATTAGGCTGGGCTAACCTGTAAGCGCCATTCGAGAATGTTGTCTCGATCACATAAAGGCCTTCCCACTTGGGCTGAAATTTCCCTTTACTCCTGTGAGTAAGAATCATCGGCCTTCTTACGGCTAAAACTAGCTCGCCGACTTTGAACACTCTTTCCTTTACTTTATGATTGAAAGCTCTGGAAATACGTGCTTGGCAGAGCGCGATGCGCTGTTAAGCTTGGAGGCGTTTCTCGTCTAATCCCTCTAGCTCTTGAAGCCTTAACAGGTCATTCTTTTCTTGAGTCAGCTCATTAGTCACGGCTATCCTGAGTGACGGGATCTGGATTTCAATGGGGAGAACTGCTTCGCTCCCGTAGACCAGTAAAAATGGGGTACAACCTATTGGTGTTCGTACCGTTGTGCGGTACGCCCAGAGACATTCGCCTAGCTTCTCATCCCAATCTCTTTTGTTTGAAGAGACGAACTTCTTCAAGAGTTTGATAATGGTTTTGTTGAAAGCTTCCGCCAAACCATTAGCAGCTGGATAATATGCCGTAGAGGCAATATTATGTATCCGATTTTTATCGCAAAATCGATGAAACGCTTGGCTGATGAACTGAGGTCCATTGTCATGGATTATCCTTCGGGGAATCCCAAAGCGATAAATGACGTGATGCTTGACGAAGCTGATTACATTAGATGCCTTTACCTCAGCAAGAGGGATCGCCTCTGCCCATTTGGAGAAGTAATCCGTGATGGCCAGTATGAACAGTGACCTCTGGAAGAAGACGGGTGAATAGGACCAATAATATCCATACCCCATGCTTCGAAAGGCCAGGACGCAACCGTAGGATATAGATATTCAGACGGTTGGTGTATGAAGTCTGCATGAACCTGACAGGCTCTGCATTGTCTTGCATAGTTGATCGCGTCCGTGATCATAGTGGGCCAGTAATAGCCATTCTCCTGATATGATCCTGTAGCTTAGGACCGGGCTGGTGCGCTCCGCATACGCCGTCTTGAGCCTCCCGGATAATCTGCCGTGCTTCGTCGTTAGAAAGACATCTCAATAGTAGTCCGTCGTAGGTCCGGCGATATAGGCATTGTGAAGATGCATCGAATTAGAAGCGTAATGATCGTCTTTTGACGGATACTGCTTCTTTGGGGTCCTCTGGCAAGATTCCGTATGCGACGAAATCTATGAAGGGACTTCTCCAGTCTCTTCTAGGGGGATCTGTGTTCACAGCATAGCTGCGTTCTATGTGAAAGTTGTCCTTCACACAGAATAAATCTCTGTTAAGAAGGATTACCGAATCCTGCCTTCTTATAGGAGTGGCTAAATCTGCAGCTAGACTGGCTAGGGCATCAGCTTCCAGATTCTGAGATCGAGGTACATACTCTAGGAAGAAACCTTTAAATGTCATGGCTATCTCGACCGTTGCTTGGTGATAGGGGATGAGGTCTGGATTCCGGACTTCATATATTCCTCTGACTTGATTGACGATAAGCAGAGAATCACCGAAAGCTTCCAGGGAGACGACCCCCAGCTCTTTGGCGACTTGGAGCCCGATTAGCAGAGCGTTGTACTCTGCCACATTGTTGGAGCATGGCTCGCTAAGAGAATATGCTCGGTAGATGACGAGTTTATCAGGAGTGACCAGGACGATTCCTACCCCTGAAACCATGTTTCCCTGGGGACCAGTCCTGGAGGTGCCGTCGAAGAACAGTTGCCATGCGTCACTTTCCATTACGGAATTACATTCTGCAACTTCGTCGGGAATGTCCTCGTATAATTTGGAGGCCTCCGGGATCGGATGAGCAGCTAGGAAGTCAGCCAGCGCTTGGCCTTTGATGGACTTCTGCGGGACGTATACCATGTCATATGGTGTTAACAGCATCGTCCAAGTCGCAAGTCGGGAATTAAGAGCACTTGGCTTGCTCATCAGTACTCGAAGAGGGTTGATCCTAGAGATGATATGAATAGTCTGGCCGGCGACATAGTACCGCGTCTTCTGGATAGCGAACATCAAAGCCAAGCATTCTTTCTCCACTGGGTTGTACCGGTGTTCGGCTCTGACCATCATCCTGCTGAGGTAGTAGATAGCCTGTTCATGACCCATATCGTTCTTCTGTGCGAGAAGAACTCCCAGCGAATGATCCATTGCTCGAACGTACAGCAAGAATGGTCTTCCCATGACGGGAGGCACCAGAACTGGCGGACTGGTGAGATAGCGCTTGATATCTTCGAACGCTTGTTGACAGGTTTCGTCCCATACGAAGGATACACCTTTCTTCATGAGATGCGAAAAGGGCTGACATCTTCCCGAGAGGTTGGATATGAACCTCCGGATATAAGCCAGACGACCTTAAAATCCCCAGAGTTTCCTCAGATTACGGGGCGGTCGCATTTCTACTATGGCCGGGACTTTGTCAGGGTCCACTTGGATGCTTTTGGCGGTGATGACAAATCCCAAGAATTTGCCACTAGATACACCCAGAAAGGACTTCGTAGGGTTCATCTTGAGTTGATGTTGGCGCATTAACCCGAATACCGTCCTCAAGTCTTGAATGTGATCATCTTTGAGGCGGCTCTTGACGGCTATGTCGTCCACGTAACATTCTACTATTTTGCGTAAATGCTCATAGAATATGTTACTCATAGTCCGTTGGTATGTAGCCCCGGCATTCTTCAATCCGAAGGGCATGACCGTATAGCAATATACTCCCAACGGGGTCCGCAAGGCAGTGTGCTTCTCGTCTCCAGGATGCATCTTGATCTGATTGTATCCTGAGAATCCGTCCATGAAAGACATGCGTTCAAAACCGCAGGTGTTGTCGATCATGATGTCCGTGATGGAAAAAGGGAACTCATCCTTGGGGCAGGCTGCATTCAGATCTCGGTAATCGATGCAGATACGTATTTTCCTATTTTTTTTCATGACTGGGACAAAGTTGGCGACCCAGTCGGGATGTTGTTCTTTTCGGATAAAACCACAGGCTATCAACTTCTTGACTTCAGCTTCAATGGCGTCCATAATATCCGGGCAGAACCGGCGTTGGTGCTGGTTAATAGGCTTCGAGTCGGTCAATATATTGAGTTTATGAGTAGCCACCTTCGGGTCAAGGCCCGGCATGTCCTCATAATTCCATGCAAAGACGTCGATATATTCTTTTGGATAACTTTTTCCCTTTCAGCTGGGGAAAGATTGTTACTGATGAATATCGGCTTTGGCGAAAGTTCACCCCCAACATCAACCTGGATAACTTCGTCTTTGGTGGAAGGTTCCCTCTGCTCGAAGCAGAATTCCCACTGCGTATCCATTTGTTGAGCCCAAGAGTCATTCTCAAATGGCTCAGAATCCCGTTCGTCTGCTTCAAAGGGATATGCTACCACCATATTTGCTGATAATGCTTGCTCGAGAGCGTTAGGTGAGTCGGAGGGTGACGAGCTGTTCTGAGAAGAGGAAAAGATATCCTCGTCTGACTTAGAGGAGGTGGCATATCCCAACCCGAAATGAGTTCGTTGATAGTAGGGGTCGCCGCGCAGCGGCGTTCGTCTGCCTCTTCCGTAGTTGAGGCCTGGCTTTCGCTCCAAGTCGTAGCCCATGTTTTGCATGATCCTCAACGCTTGCGGGCTGTATTGGTGAACTTGCATTTTTCCAGTATCATCATTGAAAGAATCTTCCTGGATAGCCGGTTGATTGCGCATGCGGCCGAAGACTATTAAACGCTGGCTGCTGCAGGTAGGCGGGACAATGAAGATAGAATCCTCATATGGTCCATATGTCGTGAGGATGTTGGATGATGACGCTACTTCCCAGACATACGGACGGTAGGAGTTCATAACTTCCAAGAATTTTTGTGCTATGGGTTCTACCTCGTCACGGGAAGTGGATTCCTGATTTGGAATTTTAACGTACTGGAAAAGAGGATGTTTATTATCATCTGGAACTCCGTTCCTGGTCGCATTTACATCGGTCGGCTGCCCGTTGCGCCGGAGGTTGATGACCAAGGGTGGAGGCTTCTGGTTCAAAGTGACCACTAGAGGATCACTCCCTTTTCCTGACCTGGTTTTGTTCAGGTGAATAGCCATAGGCTCCATGGCTTTTGGATGAGTGGTTTGTCCTTTCATTCTGATTGACAGCGGTAGTGCGGCAGAGGGTTCTTCTGGCTCCCGGTGGGATTCCTTCCCTGTCTCGCCTGACACTTCTTCCGTGTGGTCTTGAGAGTACAACACGGTATCGGAATAGTAGGATTCTACTCCTTTAAACGGGTTTATGTCAGCAACCTCCGTTTGTACCGTTCCTTGGGGGTCTACATATTTGAGATATTGATGTAGAGTTGAAGGAACGATGTTGTGGTCGTGGATCCACGGTCTTCCCAGCAAAATATTGTAGGACACCTCTGAATCGATGACGTAACATGTGGCCACCGATCTGAGGTTGCCAATCTGGATCCTCAGGCAAATTTTCCCCAACGGCTTACTTCTTCCAGCGTTGAAACCCACGATTGTAGTGGAGGTGTAAGCCAATTCGCTGGTAGGAATCCTCAGCGGCCTGAGCAGACTGTGAGGGATGATGCTGATCGACGATCCCGGATCTATATGAATCCGATCGACCTCCATGGAACCGACGTATCCGGTGTAATAGAGGGGCCTGTCATGCCTGTTATGTTTTAACAGCATATCGTCTTGAGTGAAAGTGATATTTGGGACCACTTCCATTACACTGTGGCATTGAGGATATGCCACCGGTTCTTCGTCGGAGGACTTGAGCTGGGTCAAGCATACCTCCGCCTGCATCAGTGCTTCACTCAGGGCTAGACGAGTGTCTTGGGAGAGCCTGAGTAGCTCGAAGATGAACAGCCTGGCTGGTGTATTAGCCAGTTGGGCCAGTATGTCAAAGTTGTATGGCTTCTCTAAACCATTGTTTGGAATATTTTTCACAGGTTTATCAAAGCGCACTTCTCTTTGCTTCCCCTTGTCCCCCGGAGTTGGTTTTGAAGGACCGGCATCTAGTACGACGGGGTCTGGTCCTGAAGGTTTGGCAGCTGAAGCGTCCACCGGTGCATCTTCCTAACTTGCTCCGTAGTCGTTGAGGTAGGCTTTCCCTGAACGGGTTGCAGCAAATACCTCGTCTTCGTCTGATGGCGAAGAAGTTAGACCATATGGCATGGTTTGTATTTGGAGCTCTTTCTAGACGTAGCCTTAGTAGCTTTAGTCTTCTCCTCGAGCTCTGACATCAAATCCGGATGAACCCACATAATCTCGCCCTGCCGGGTGGTTAGGGGTACCAGGTCATGATTTTGATCCCTAGCTGGAGGTAGATTGATGATGTTCATCGTGGTCCGGGAAATGGGTGTGACACCGTCCGAGACCTTTTGGGAAGGCAGATTGCCAAACCGTAGAGAGATCATGTTGGCCGTGACCGTCTTCTCGGTGTTGTGCAGAGTGATGGCCTTAGTATCGATTAACCCCTGGATCTTCCTTTTCAGTATGTAACACGCCTTTGTTGGGTGGTGTACGTATCTATGGAAGATGCAGTATTTGGGGTCGCCAGTACTGCCGACTTCTTGGGGCTGCCTTAGTTCCGGAAGGGTGATCTTGCCACTCTTGATGAGACACTCGAATATACTTGGGATATCATCGTCGTCAAAAGAGTAGACTTCGACGGGCCTGGAAGTCCTGGGTCTCGTCTGCGTGGTCGCCGTAGTCTTTTGTCTGGACGTATTGATCACCAGAGCTTCTTTTTCCTTGGAGCTGCGAGGATGGTCGCTGCTGGGAGATGACCTTTTGCCTCTGTCAGAGGCGGAGATCATAATGCCATTGTCGCGCGCCTTGCGACTGTTGTCTTCGGCGGCCGCTGCCGAGATGATGAACGAGGGCCAATCATGGAACTGATATGGTCCTGTAAACACCGAGACTATGGGAAGGAGGTTCTTCCTGCAAATGTCTACTAACGCAGAGTCTGGAACTCCTGGAGGCATCTGTAAGGTGGCCTGACAAAAATGTTCGATGAAGGTGCGAACGTCCTCCTTTTCCCTCTGCTTGACTTCGATGAGAGAGGACATAGACATGTCCATTCCTCCCTCATAAAATCGTGTGAAGAATAAAGCTTTGAAGTCCTCGAAGGAAGTAATGCAGTTGTCCGCCAAGCTACGGTACCACTGATAGGCTACTCCTGAGAGGCAGCCTTTGAACACCCGAGTGAGGAGGGCGTCGTTCCCTTGTAGCAACACCGTCATCATATTGAAATAGTTCATGTACTGACTTGGTGATGTTTTTCCCTCGAACAGAGCCATAGTCTGAGGTTTGTACCTTGGAGGAAAAGGGACCTCTTCCCAGATAGCTGGGTAAGGCTGGTTGATTCCCAGTTTCTTGAGCTGATCTTTGTGCTTCAAGGCGTCAAACTGGGCTTTCAACTCCCGTACTGCCTGCATCGGATTTTCAGTTGGAGGCGGGACTACAGTGTAGTGCGGAGTTGGTTGTATCGCGACTCCAACGGGGGGTAATATATTCTTCGAGTGAGGAAGCGGAGGAACTGCTGACTCTTGATCTAGAGCAGGCTCTTGGCTCGGGTTGGATGGTGGTAAGTCCACCCCCACACGTATCTTAGTTGGCGGGACCGACGCTTGAGCCATGGCAGTTGCGTGCTGAGTTAGCATCATCTGGTGCATGTTCTCCATTATGGATTGCATTTGTTTCAGAGGTGTCTCCAGTACAGTGATGCGTTGTTCTGCGTTTCCAGATGGCGAAGCTTCCTCGCGTTCATCTTCAACGGCATAAACTTTCATTTCCCTGGGCGTCATCGAAGGATTAGTATAGGTCGCCGCAGAAGTCGACTCTATACTCTCAGCATCTGATCCGGGAGATTGGCGACCCCCAGCGTCAGAATCAGACGAGTACAAAGCTGGTTGCTGTGACCTTGCACGGGTGTTTTGGAACACCCCAGCTTCAGTGTTCCTGAGGAGGTCTTCGAATCTCCTTCGGCTCGGAGGCCTAGAGGGATGACGTCTTGAGCTCGACCATCCTCTAGGTATGTGTAAAGCCATGTTCACGGATGCATGCGCGGGCTCTTCTTCCTGAAAAGACTGAGAGTAGCTCAATCGGTCAAAAACTGACCGTTTTGCTTTAGAACAGCAGCAGTCAATCATAATTTTATGACTATTACAACATTGCTCGCCAGGGGGCGTAATAGACATGTTGGAAGGTCCCCTCTCCTTACACTTCTGGATTAGATATTTGCGCAAGTCAGGAGGAGTAGAGGAAGAAGACGACGGCTTGTTCCTTCTGTTCCCATCAGTGGACACGCGGAGATTGGGCACCATGGTTTTTCCTGTGCCACCTGTGTACAACAGATTGGCCATCTGGGTGGCGGATAATCCCCGGGGAGGGTATCTTTCCGCAACCTGAGCTTGCTTTACATCGTGGGACTTCGCCTGGTGTAATTTGGAGATTTGCTCAGACTGACGTAAAGCTGAAGAGGTCCTTAGTCGGCCGTCGGCTTCCCGCGTAATCCGGAGGGTAAGCAGATTGCTCCCTCGCTGGCGTAAAGGCCGAGAAGTTGAGTACTCTGCCGCTTGCTTTCCCTTGCGGAAATCACAGCGCTCATCTGGTTCCCCGTAGAGGTCAGATGTTGTCTTGCGCACGGAGCGTGATTTGTACTTCCGATTTGGCGCTGAGGCATCATCAGAAGTTTGGTCTGTACCGCACGTAGCGGGAGACTGGTTTCTACGCGTAGAGCGCAGTGGATACTTCTGGGTTAGCACTGAGACTTTGCCCGAAGTTTTGTCTGTACCGTGCGTAGCGGGAGACTGGTTTCTACGCGTAGAGCGCAGTGGATACTTCTGGGTTAGCGCTGAGGCTTTGCCCGAAGTTTCGTCTGAACCGCGCGTAGCGGGAGACTAAATTTTACGTACAGGACACGAAGGTAGCAAGGCTACAACCTCATTGGTCGGAGAGATCGGAGAGATCGGAGAGTCCACAGGAATGGTAGAGGATGTCTTGGGCATCCAGACCTTGCGCAGCTTCCTGTTGTCTTGGACGGAGAGAGGGTAAAACTACCCCCGGTTCGAAGCATGTCTTCGTAGACAGACTGTTCGAATTGGACGACCAGTGTCTTCTTCACGGTTCCTATAGATACCGCATCGTGTTGAGCAATCGCTTCCTCGTCAGAAGAGAAAGATGTCCCCAGCAGAGTTGCCATCTTGTTTGTGGTATTAAACGAAAGAATGAAAATGTATTCAGGATAGGGTTTATAGGAGACCCGCCTTCTTTGGTTTACAAACAAACTTGTACAATTTGATCCTATACGAGGATATGGGAGTACAATTTATTTAATCTGGGTAAATATTGCTATAGGTGTCTGATCTGCAGTCGATCACTTTAGCCCTTGGACCACACGATGTTGAAGAAGTGTCGTAGAAGGCAGGAAGCAGCTTCGAAGGTTGCAGAAGAGGGTGGATGCATGATGCCAAAGTCGTCGATCCCTACTCTTTGCCTGAGCTCCGGATTCTTCTCTCTCTCTCTCTCTCTTGACCTTGGATCTGATATTGGTTTCTTGACCAATTTTCTGACCTTTTCCTCTATTGACAGAGGTCTCTATTTATAGAGTTTTGGTGACAGTGACCACTCCGTCGGTATAGAAACCGAGGAGTGGAAAGTACAGCACCCTTTTATACAACGGTTAAAATAACCAATGCCTGCGTATAGATGATCCTTTGAATGAGCATGTGACGCGGGTCCAACTAAGGGACAAAATGCGTATAATCGCTACGAAGATCACGGCGTAGAAGCCACGTAGGTAGGTATCCCTTGTGTAGAAGAGGTGGGCGTAGAAGCCAATGTCTGTCACCATGGCATAGAAGCCAAGTAGGCATAAAAGTCGAGATAGGCGTAGAAGCCGAGCGCTCATAGAGGCCGAGTGGTCATTGAGGCCGAGTGGGCGTAGAAGCCGAATGGGCGTAGAAGCTGAGCGGTCATAGAGACCGAGTGGGCGTAGAAGCCGAATGGGCGTAGAAGCCGAGTGAGAACAGGAGCTGGATGGGCGTAGAAGCCGTTGTGTACCGTGCCAGATGCTGATGTGGACGTCTTAGCCGGAATTACGACTTTTGAAGATATAATCAAATCTCTTGCATTAAATGCCGAGATTTGCCACCATCCTGCGCATTAAATATGGAGGCGTATTTTTGAAGGTCTGCAACCCCTTCGGCGCATCAGTTGCAGAGACGTGCCTTAAGAAACTATCACCGCTCTGTGCATTAGACGTAGAGATGTGCCTCGAGCAACTATCATCGCTTTGTGCATTGGACGCAGAGACGTGCCTCGAACCCCGTACGGAGTGCAGCTTTTGATGTGGCAGGCGATTTGTCTACTGCAGAACGTAAATAGCTCGTGTCTGCCTGTGTAAAACAAGGCAGCGTATCCCTTCATGCTTTGTAAAAGCAGTTTACACAAAGGGGATGGCGGTAAATGACAGCCTGGGTCACAGTGCTGTGCCATCATTATAGCCGTCGTCTGGGTAGTCGAGTCGTATCCCTTTGTCAGAAGTCCAGATGTCAGGTTCATTGCAGGATCTTCATTGCAGGGTCTGACAGGTTCACTTCGGAGAATACGAAGCGTCTCTTGTACACCTCAATGCTGCGTCTGAAAGAGGATGAGTTTTACGCCCTAGAGGCGATGAAGCACCCCGTTTACGCTGAAGTGGTTTGGACGTACTGCCTTACGCGGATGGCCTTTTGAGCTTTTAATATTTTACGCTGTGTTTAGCGAAAAAAGCTCTGTTGCACGCTTGGTGGCTTTGAAGGCCTCTGCTTACGCTGCTCTGCACCAATATGCTGCGTATAGCCATCCGGCGTATTTTTCATGCTCCTACAGCAGTGCTTCCTAAAAGTCATGGTCTGTCATTCTAACACTTCTTATTTATTGTCCATACATTATTTTATTTTTAACTCATCTACACAACCCAACTTACAAGAGTTCTACTAGTAGTCACAGTCTCTTGAGGCTATTGTCTAGGTTGTAAGACGAATATATTTATTGGGTCGAGAATCTTGGGGTACTTGTCTTGAATCTCACTACCGTGATTTTTTTTTGTAACCGTCAAGTATCGTAGTCTAATACTGCCATGCCACCTGACCAATATGTCTGCAAATACTTCGACTACTCTACTAAAACGATCTAGCTGCAACTGTCGCTACTTTGCTAGCAATTTGTCATAGTTGTCAGTTCGTAACAAGTGCCTTCAATTCTTTCCTAGGCATAGTCTAAGTTTTAGGGCAACAATTACGGTCTTGACTAACTTTATAAAACTATTAGGAGTATGAACTATTTCAAACAGTTTAACAAATTTATATTAGGCTAATGATGCTACTTAAGGGTTAAATTAATAAGAGAATACAGATATTGCTATAGTGCATATACATAAGGGTTATCGTTATGAACTCATCTTTTAGTTATTAATCATTTACTAGACTATTTATGTTTTAACTAACAAAACTAAGGGTGGGGTCGAAGTAAACCAACAATTCATGATGGCACGAAAAGACGTAACTACGATAGGGAGAATTAAGCATGAGATAAGGAATGGATATAGGAGAGAAGATGAGCCACCCAAGTGGGCGAGATGGTGATAGAAAGAGAATACTACTACTGCTACGCGTGACATCTATTAGCATTGCGTATATGCCATCTGGGTAGAATATCAATATATCTCATAACTGCTAAATTACCATATATATAATCCTACGTCTACTAGGCACCTAAGATCTCGTGTCACAATGGGGTCATGAGTATGAAATAACACATATAACTAAGGTCGTACCTGTATCTACGACTTCTGTGTCTGCTCTCCTATATTTGTCATAATGAGTGCTTGGCCTATGGGTATATCTATTACTATTCGTGTATCAAACTTATACTAAGCACGAACATTCATCTTTCCAAAATAGGGGAAGACGGAAAACAACAATAAAGAATTCAAGGAGGAGGTGGTATAATACAAGTACGGGATTCAAAGGGATTAAAGGATTCAAAGGGAGTTGCCAAGACAATTGTGGATTGAACCTTATTTTGGTAAATTTCTATTCGCATGTTCACATCAGAACAGTTATGTACCTGACATGATATGCTCTGACCAGTCTAGAGGGTGTAGAAGCATAAAATATTGTAAAACCCCTATTTCTAAAAACTGTATTTATTATTTATTATTAATTATTAATTTATTTATAGTAATTATGTGCTAATTAGGAGAAATAAAATTTTAATAATTTTTATTTTAGGTGTTGGTGCACTTAGAGGATTTATTGGACTATTAGGAATTTTTCCGAATTTATTTCATGTAGGAGACCCCTTGAGCAGTTGCTAGCTTAATGGTGTGCGTTAATATAATTCTAAGATTTTTCCTATGAGTATATACGTATATATATATATATATATATATATATATATATATATATATATATATATATATATATATACATATATATTAAAGGAAAATACAAAAGGAAAAGAAAAGAAAAGAAAAGAAATGGAAAAAAAAACAAAAACAAAAAAACAAATCCATTAATAACTACTAACCTACCAAATCACTTCTTCCTAAAGCAACAGACTTTCCTAGCAAACCAACTTAGAAGCACCCGCCCCCTTTTCAATTAGAACACAGCATCCCCTTTTCTTAAAGCAAAGTGAACCACACCCCCCTTTCCTAGCACCCACGACCCCGCGTTAGACCCCCTCCTCTCTTCTCTTTTATACTTATATATATTATTATTTCTTCCCAAACCCTAAACCTAGATCATCCAAACCCTTTCTCTTCCCATATAGACCTAGAGAGCGCCACCACCGCAGCCGGAGAACCCCGCCAGGCCGTCCAAACCGATCCCGACGATCGCGACCCCACGCACCACGCGCACTGCAGAATTCCGCAGCAAGGTACCTGTGTTCCGGAGTTGTTTTCCGTCGCCTCGCTCAACCAAACGCCACCCCGTCTTCACCGGTATGCTCACCCCTTAACCCTCTTTCATATCCGTGTGATAGTAGACCTCGAACAACGCGTAACCATAGGCGAAAATAGTACCAAAGTTGGCGAAAATAGAACAAATTCTGGAATCGCAGAAAACTGCGTTGATCACCCATGTTTCCGAGTTCGTATCTCCCACATAGGGATCCAAATTCGATGATTCTTTTTGGTATGCGTAGAACACTTAACCTAGTTTAATTTCTGTTAAATAAACCTAGATTATTAACTGTTGTTGGTAAAATTAAATTCGTTGGAAAATCCTGCGAACACACTTTTCCAGATTTCTAAAAGTTATAAAATGGAGCGCGTCATGCCAAACGGGACCGTTCTGCCGTGTACCAAGTGTATCAAACTGTACGCGTAGCGTAACCGGACACGTAAAAGTTCACAAAAACTGATTCGAACGCGTGTGCGCGCCGGAATCAGCCCGTATCCGCGGACAAACCCCGTGTCGCAACTTTTGTGAAAGTCACGCGCATTTTGTGCACGTTAGTCAGATTATGACAAAACTTGTGCCACTGGACTCGTGGTAACGCGTGGTCCTGTGACCCAATTTTTACGCAATTCTGAGACAGTTGACCAAGTCGTCAATTGACGGGCCCCACGGTTGACTTTTTGGGTGAATTTGTGTTCGGCCCATCGGAATCCATATTTGGATATACCATTGGGTTCTTATTGACATCTAGAGTTGTTTGACCTATAATTTGTCCTATTTATAGACTGTTACCCTTGGCACGCTTTTCGGTACAAAGTGGGCCACACGTGGACCCCATTTTTACCAAAAATTACCGTTTTACTCCTGTGTCCAAATTGGACGAAAGGAAAGTGCTTTCTAGCTATTTTGTTTATTCTGGGAACGTTGGTGATGTTTATTTCAGCATCCAGAGACGTTCATGAGGCTGTAGCTTCTGACTCTTGGTGTTGACATCGGGACACTACATTTTGCAGCTTTCTTGCCAGGCAAGATACCTTGCCAAATTGCTTACATATTTTGCATGCTTAGTATATTTCTGTATATTTATTGCATTTCTGTATATTTATTGCATGTGTAGTTTCTTTCAGTCATCCTATATATTATATATGTTGACACACACATGGCACTTAGTATCATGAGAGGACAATCATTAGGCGTATGGGCTTTTAACCACTCTGGTAAACCGTAGTATATAGGTCGCACTACGGGAGTGTGTCTGATGGTCGCTACCCCCGAGGTATGTCGATTGATGGAGTCACGAGGGTTGCTACCCCCAAGGTATGTCGGCTGATGATGTTCCCTGACGTGTGTGTGAGTTATGAGGCTTAGATCGAGTAGCCTACCCTTGCCCATACGTCAAAAAGTTGTCCTCATTTGCATTCATATAGATTATCTTGTACAACGTACTTATTTATTTTCAAACATTATGCATGTTCACTGTATTCAAATTGGCTTGCCTCTATGTATCTTGTTATGTCCCTCTGAGGACCTGGTCCCTTGCCAGGTATAGAAGACCAGGAGTATCCGTAGGAGTACGGGCCTGGACCTGACGCATTACTTTCTGCCGAGGAGGTCTTACCTTCTAAGCATCTTTGATTACATCTAGTGATGGATTCTTTTTAGCTGATACATTTCTGTCTTCATATTATTTTATATTGGAGATTTTATACTCCTCTCTTATTTTAGCTTTGGATATAGTCTTTGGTAGTGGATTTGTCTCCACCCAACTATTATTTTGGATATTTCAGACTCCTTATTCTAGTTTAGTATTTTTTCTATGACTTGTTGTGTGGATGAGATTAGCATATCTGTGACTTGTGACATTATATATACCACATGTGAGTTTATATTCATTCTACAGCGTACGTGTGTATTATGGTATCCATATATTGGAGTTGCCATATACATACGACTGGCATGCTTATGTGTTCCTAGTCCTACGTATTTTGGGACTGGGGCGTGACATATTTTTGTGGTGGCCCATGCAGGTCGAGTTAGCCGTTTCGGTTACGTAACTGTACCGAGCGGGCCTGCACCTAGGATTAGAATTTTAGATCTCATCCACACTTGACTATAACTTACCTTCCTTCCAACATGTCCTACTTAAGTGCTTGCATCCTGCTTGATTCATGTACTCTTCTTAATCCTTCGTCCATCTATTGCAGAGAGATGAATTTGCGTAACGGGCATGCCGCCACCGAGGACCACACGTCTCCAGGGGATGACGACCAATCACCCGGAGAGACCTCAACGACACCTTTTCTTCCCGGACCGGATGGACTGACTAGCAATCCAATTCCATCAACCCCTTCCACGATACCTAATGGGACTTTTCCATCTCCACTAGTACCGCAGGGTGGCCAGACACAGTTATTCCAATTCTTTCAGATGATAATGCAGGAACAAAGGCAGCAAACAGCAGAGCAGAGGCTAGAATTTCTGGCAGCACTTGAGAGAATGGCTGCACTAGCCCCTGCACCAACCCAGGCACTAGTTTCAGTACCACAAGCTCGGGTTGGTTCAGTCAAGGACTTTGTGCAGATAGGCCCTAAGCCATATAAGGGCAATGAGAGTCCAGAGGAGACCACGAACTGGATTGCCAATACCAAGAACTTGTTAGAGGCATCAGAATTACCTTCTGACTTATGGATGATAGGCGTAAGGACTCAGTTAGAAGGCAAAGCACATCACTGGTAGGAATCGATGGAGCGCCAGTTGGGTACGCGTCAAACTTGGGAACAATTCTTGGAGTGCTTTGAGAGGAAGTACTTCCCGGATACTGTAAGGGATGCGTTGTACGATAAGTTCCTCCATCTAGAGCAAGGGGACAAGACGGTTGATGAGTATGACACAGAGTTTAGCCGTCTCAGTAAGTATGGCATAGTCCTAATACCTAATGACTTGGAGAAGGCTAAGAGGTTTCACCGTGGACTGACTCAGGAGCTCCAGCACTATACTAGCTCACAGTCCCGGATCTCTTATGCCGAGTTATTGACAGAGGCCAGGATTCAGGATGCCATCAGCAAGGAAAACGGAATTCAACGAGAAGTCACCAAGGACCAGTAAGGATACAGCAAGGAGGACCTATTAGATACCCTTTGACACGCCAGCAATCAGATAGTGCTACACCATATCCAACCAAGGAGCTCCGTACTTGTCACTATTTTGGTAGGACAGGTCATATTCTAAGAGACTGTCATAGTCGATTGGGGCTGTGCATGATATGTGGATCAAGTCACCATCAAGCCCGAAAATGTCCTAAACAGAACCAGAGACATATGGCATTAGAATCAGGAACACCGCATACACCCTCAAGTATAGGAGACTAAAGAGACCCACCACTGCTTCTACAGTCTGCACAAATAGAGGAGACTAGACCCCAGTTGAAAAACCAAGGACAAGGCCAAGCACTCATTATGACAAGTATGGGAGAGCAGACACAGGAAGCCGTAGATACAGGTACGACCTTTTAGTTATAATTATCTTTGTACACTCATAACCCTAATGTGACGCAAGATCTTAGAGGTACAAATAGATGTAGAATTATATGTATAGTAGTTTAGCAGTTATGAGGATATATTTCTATATTTTACCCAGGTGGCATACATGCGATGCTAATGGATGACGTGAGTAGTAGTAGTAGTATTCTTCCCTTATCCTTATCTCGCCCTCTTGGGTGACTCATCTCCTCCTTTTATATCCATTCCTTATCTCGTGCTTAACTCTTTCTATCATAGTCGTATCTTTCGTTCCATTATTAATTGTTTGATTTATATCAACCTCACCCCTATTTTGTTAGTTAAAACATAAATGTGTTAGTAATGCTTGATAACTAAGGATGAGTTCTTAATATGTCTATGCACTATAGCAATATCTGTATTCTTTATTAGTTTAACCCTTAAGTAGTACCATGTAGCCTAATAGAAATTTGTTAGATCATTGAAATAGATCATACTCCTAATAGTTAGTCAAGACCTTAACTGTTTCCTTAAAAACCTAGACTATGCCTAGGAAAGAGTTGAAGGCATTTGTTACGGACTGATGACTATGACAAATTGCTGGCGAGGTAGCGACAGTTGCACCCAGACGATTTTGGTAGAGTAGTCGAATTACTTGCAGCCATACTGGCCAGGTGGCGTGGCAGTATTAGACTATGATACTTGACGATTACGGGAAAAAGTCATAGTTATGAGATTCTAGACAGGTATCCTAAGATTCTCAACCCAATAAATATATTTGCCTTACAAACCTAGACAATAGCTTCAAAGAATGTGACTACTAGTAGAATTCTTGTAAGTTGGGTAGTGTAGACGAGTTAGAGGATGATAGAATAGTGTATGGACAATAGATGAGAAAGTGTTAGAATGGCAGACCAGGAGTTTTAGGAGTCCTGCTAGATACCAATGTAGTGTAATAGCTCTAGCTATCATTATAAATATGAGTTAGTGTCAATTTCGAGGACGAAAGTTTTGTTAGTTGGGTAGAATGTAAAACCCCTATTTCTAAAAATCGTATTTATTATTTTTTTATTAATTATTAATTTAATTATAGTAATTATGTGCTAATTAGGAGAAATAGATTTTTAATAATTTTTATTTTAGGTGTTGGTGCACTTAGAGGATTTATGGGACTATTAGGAATTTTTTCGAATTTATTTCATGTAGGAGACCCCTTGAGCAGTTGCTAGCTTAATGGTGTGTGTTAATATAATTCTAAGATTTTTCCTACGAGTATATACGTATATATAAATATATATATATATATACATATATATTAAAGGAAAATATAAAAGGAAAAGAAAAGAAAAGAAATGAAATGAAAAAAAAAACAAAAACAAAAAAAACAAATCCATTAATAACTACTAACCTACCAAACCACTTCTTCCTAAAGCAACAGACTTCCCTAGCAAACCAACTTAGAAGCACCCGCCCCCTTTTCAATTAGAACACAACAGCCCCTTTGCTTAAAGCAAAGTGAACCACACCCCCCTTTCCTAGCACCCACGACCCCACGTTAGACCCCCTCCTCTCTTCTCTTTTATACTTATATATATATTATTATTTCATCCCAAACCCTAAACCTAGATCATCAAAACCCTTCCTCTTCCCATCTAGACCTAGAGAGCGCCGCCACCGCAGCCGGAGAACCCCGCCAGGCCGTCCAACCCGATCCTGACGACCGTGACCCTCGCACCCCGCGTACCCCGCGCACTGCAGAATTCCGCAGTAAGGTACATGTGTTCCGGAGTTGTTTTCCGTCGCCTCGCTCAACCAAACGCCATCCCGTCTTTACCGATATGCTCACCCCTTAACCCTCTTCCATATCTGTGTGATAGTAGACCTCGAACAACGCGTAAACATAGGCAAAAATAGTACCAAAGTTGGCGGAAATAGACCGAATTCTGGGATCGCAGAAAACTGCGGTGATCACCTATGTTTCCGAGTTCGTATCTCCCACCACAGAGATCCGAATTCGATGATTCTTTTTGGTATGCGTAGACCACTTGACCTACTTTAGTTTCTGTTAAATAACCCTAGATTATTAACTGCTGTAGGCAGAATTAAATTCGTTAGAAAATCCCGCGAACACACATTTCTAGATTTTTAAAAGTTATGAAACGGAGTGCGTCCCGCCAAACGGGACCGTCCTGCCGTGTACCAAGTGTACCGAACGGTGTGCGTAGCATAACCGGATACGTGAAAGTTTGTAAAAACTGATTCGAACGCGTGTGCATACAAAAATCAGTCCGTATCCGCGAACAAACCCCATATCGCAACTTTTGCGAAAGTCGTGCGCATTTTGTGCACGATCGTCAGATTGCGACGAAACTTATTCCACTGGACTCGTGGTAACGCGCTAGTCCTGTGACCCAATTTTCACGCAATTCTGAGACAGTTGACCAAGTCACCAATTGGCGGGCCCTACGGTTGACTTTTTGGGTGAATTTGTGTTCGACCCATCAGAATCCATATTTGGACATACCGTTGGGTTCTTATTGACATCTAGAGTTGTTTAAGCTATAATTTTCCCATTTAGAGACTGTTACCCTTGGCACACTTTTCGGTGCAAAGTGGGCCACACGTGGACCCCACTTTTATCCAAAATTACCGTTTTGCCCCTGTGTCCAAATTGGACGAAAGGAAAGTGCTTTCTAGCTATTTTGCTTATTCTGGGAACGTTGGTGATGTTTATTTCAGCATCCGGAGACGTTCATTCTGAGGCTGTAGCTTCTGACTCTTGGTGTTGACATCGAGACATTACATTTTGCAGCTTTCTTGCCAGGCAAGATACCTTTTGCCAAATTGCTTACAGTATTTTGCATGCTTAGTATATTTCTGTATATTTATTGCATTTTTGTATATTTATTACATGTGTAGTTTCTTTCAGTCGTACTATATATTAGATATGTTGATACACACATGGCACCTAGTATCATGAGAGGACAATCATTAGGCGTATGGGCTTTTAACCACTCTGGTAAACCGTAGTATATAGTTCACACTACGGGAGTGTGTCCGATGGTCGCTACCCCCGAGGTATATCGGTTGATGGAGTCACGAGGGTCGCTACCCACGAGGTATGTCGGCTGATGATGTTCCCTGACGTGTGTGTGAGTTGTGAGGCTTAGATCGAGTAGCCTACCCTTATCCATACGTCGAAAAGTTGTCCTTATTTGCATTCATATAGATTGTCTTGTACAGCGTACTTATTTATTTTCAAACATTATGCATGTTCACTGTATTCAAATTGGCTTGCCTCTATGTATCTTGTTATGTCCCTCTGAGGACCTGGTCCCTTGCCAGGTATAGATGACCAGGAGTATCCGCAGGAGTACGGGCCTGGACCTGACGCACTACTTTCTGCCGAGGAGGTCTTACTTTCTGAGCATCTTTGATTACATCTAACGATGGATTCTTTTTAACTGATACATTTCTGTCTTCATATTATTTTATATTGGAGATTTTATACTCCTCTCTCATTTTAGCTTTGGATATAGTCTTTGGTAGTGGATTTGTCTCCACCCGACTATTATTTTGGATATTTCAGACTCCTTATTCTAGTTTAGTATTTCTTTTCTATGACTTGTTGTGTAGATGAGATTAGCATATCTGTGACTTGTGATATTATATATACCACATGTGAGTTTATATTCATTCTACAGTGTACGTATGTATTATGGTATCCATATATTAGAGTTGCCATATACATATGGCTGGCATGCTTACGTGTTCCTAGTCCTACGTATTTTGGGACTGGGGCGTGACAAATATGCTGAGAAATTGTACGCGTATTATACAGTCAAAACCTAACATGCATGAAGTCCGCGTAAAACAATGCTTCAAGGCTGTGTAGCGTAAAACATGGTTTCAGAATTGCTCGCGTAAAACAGAGCTTCAGTGCGGTGTGGCATAAAATATGACTTCAGAGCTATTGGCGTAAAGAAGAGCTTCAGAGCTGCCCACGTAAAGCAGCACTTCAAGGCTGTTTTGGCGTAAAAGGTTGCTACACTTCCCCCCGACGTAAAATACGTTTGTTTTTAATGCAACGTAAAGTCATACGAGGAACTCTTCGTATTCCTCAGATGAATCTGTCAGACAAAACAGTGGACCTGACTCCTGACAAAAGTACTACACGACGATCGAGAGGACGATTGTGATGATGATTTTGTACAGAGACCCAGGCTGTCATTTAGTGACATATTCTTGATACAAGTCATTTTTATGCATTCAAAGAATACGCTGCCTATTCTATATGAGCAAAAATGAGTCTTTACGCTCAAGATGAGACGAAATTAGACACCACGTCAAAAGCTATTTCTCATACAGAGCTTGAGGCATATCTCTGTATTTAATGCACGAGATGGAGGCATATCTCTGCATTTAATGCACGAGATTTGGTTCTATTCTTCAGATTTTGTCATAACTGGGAGAGCTAATACTGTGACTAATACGCTCACATCACCATCCTTGCATTTTACGCCAACCAAGCTATTTTCAACTATAGGAGTTACCTACGTGGCTTGCATGCCATGATCCTCGAGAAGCAGTTATACGCGTTACCTCATAATGGGACACGTGTCATATGCGGATTCAGGAGATCATTCAAACGTGGATAGCAGTTATTATAACCGCCGCATAAAAGATGTCACTTCCTTCACAGTTTGGTTTCTACGCTAACTGGACAGTTATTGTGACTGATCTCTATAAATAGAGACCCCTAGTCACAGGGTAAAGGGGATCAAGGATTGAGAAATCAGAGACAGAGAGTACAGACAAAGAGTATTGATTGACAACTTTGGCAACGAGAATTCAATCCCACTTTCAACTTTTGAAGCCTCCTCTTCTTTTACATCACTTCTTCATCATCGTGTGTACCAAGGGATAAAGTGATCGACCGCAGATCAGACTCCTATAGCAATTATTCCCTAGAATCATTTTTTATTGTACTTAACATCCTCGTATAGGATTAATTGTACTCTTTTCCTTGTTTGTAAAGGTTTCGTATAAACCCTCTTCTTCCATCAATTTATTTATTCAAATAGAATGACGACTCTGCCGGGGACCACTTTCTCATCTGCCGAGAAAGTAATTGCTCAATACGATGCTGTATCCGTAGGATCGACGAAGAAGACTTTGGTCGTCCAATTCGACCAATCTGCTTATGAAGACATGCTTCGTGCAGGGAGTAGCTCTCATTCCCTCTCTGTCTAGAACAACAGGAAGCTGCATAAAGTATGGATGCCCAAGATATCCTCTACCCTTCCTGCAAGCTCTTCTCCTCTAATCAACAAGGTTGTGACTATACGGCCAATACGCCTTGTGCGTAAAAATTTGTCTCCCGTTTGTAACGTGGTAGACAAAACTTCTGGCAATACCTCAGTGCCAATCTAGAAGTCTCAGACGCGCTCTGCGGGTAAAACTTCGTCTCCCGTTTGTGACGTGGCAGATAAAACTTCTGGCAATGCCCCAGTGCTAATCCAGAAGTCTAACACGCGCTTTGCGCGTAAAACTTCGTCTCCCATTTGTGACATGGCAGACAAAATTCCTAGTAAGGCCTCAGTGCCCGTGCAAAAATTTCAAACGCGCCCTGCACGTAAAAATACATCTCCCGTCTATGATGAGGTAGATGGATCCTGGGATCACATCAAGGGAAAATGAGTGGCGGATCTCCCAACCGCTAGGCTTGTACGACCACAAGAGAAGAAGTTGCCCACTCTTCAGATTATGCGTGACGCTGGAGGCCGCTTGAGGACTTTTCTTGTTTTACGCGAACCTGTGCAAAACTCCAAATTACGCCAGGATAAGTCTGTCCGCGTAAAGAAGACTCGTTTCACGGGAAAATACGCTTCTCAGACGGATGATGGATCGTATGCTACTCACATGGGTGAACTGCTGTATTCTTATGGCAGAGAGAAGGTTATGGTTCCCAATCTCCACGTCCCTACTGATGTAAAAAGGCAGAATAAGCCTTCTTCTTCTTCTTCTGTTAATTCCCCTGATTTGCGTAATTTCTTGATCCAGAAACGCAAAGACAGGGGATCTCCTAATATGTCTATTACACCCCCTAGGAAACATTATTGTAATAGCCATAAGGTTGTAATTAACTACTGCTGTTCTAAGGCAAAATGGTCAATTTTCGGCCGGTTGAACTACTCTTTGTCCTTATAGGAAGAAGAACCGACATTTGCGTCAGTATACATGGCTTTGCATATTCCTAGAGGAAGGTCAAGTTTAAGACGTCATTCCTCTAGTACTCCAAGCCAAAGGAGATTTGACAAACTCCTTGAGAATATTGAAGCAGGTATTTTTCGAAACACTCGCTCGAGGTCACGACAATCGGCTTCATATTCTTCTGATTCTGACACTGGGGGTCGCCAGCTTTCTAAATTTGATGCTGAAAGTATAGACTCAATCTCTACAGAGATCTATACTAATCCCTCGGTGGCATACAGAGAAATGGGAGTTTACGTCATTGGAGATGAACATGAAGAGGCTTCCCCACCAGGAAGTACTGAGCAACGCATCGCTGTATTGGAGGCATCGATTAAAGAGATGCATACCATGATGGAGAGTATGCGCCAAATGATGGTGACTCAACATGCAGCTGTAATAGCTCAAACACCGATTCCTCTGACTCAACTATGTGTGGGGGTAGACATGCCACCATCCAATGCAAGCCAGGAGCCTATTCCAAATCAAGAGTCAGCTGCTCCTCAACCCCTTAACCCGGAGAATATATTACCTCCTGTTGGAGTTACAATACATCCGATCTCTCACCTCTCTGTTGTCCCTGTCCCAACTGAAGATCCGATACAGGCAGTTCGGGATTAAAAGCCCAATTTGATGCCTTGAAGCATAAAGATCAGCTCAAGAAGTTAGGAATTAACCAGCCATATCCAGCTGTCTGGGATGAGATCCCTTTCCCGCCAAAATATAAACTACATGCTATAGTTTTGTTTGAGGGAAAGACGTCGCTAAGCCAGTACATAAACTACTTTAGCATGATGACAGTGTTGTTGCAGGGGAATGACGCCCTTCTCACCCGAGTGTTTAAAGGCTGTCTGTCTGGAGTAGCCTATCAATGGTACCGTAGTCTAGCGGACAATTGCATTACTTCTTTTGAAGATTTCAAGAATCTCTTCTTCGCTCGATTATACGAAGGAGGAATGGACATGTCTTTGTCATCACTCATCGAAGTAAAGCAGAAGGAAAAAGAAAACGTTCATACTTTTATTGAACATTTTTGTCAGGCTACTTTGTAGATGCCTCCTGGAGTTCCGGATTCAGCCTTGGTGGACATTTGCAGGAAGAACCTTCTCCCACTGATCTCAGTGTTTATGGGACCATATCAGTTCCATGATTGCCCCTCATTTATCATATCAGCGGTAGCCGCTGAAGATAACAGTCGGAAGGCTCATGACAACGGAATAATAATCTCTACCTCTGATAGAGGGAAGCGGTCATCCTCCAATAAGGATCATACTCGTAGTTCAAAAGGAAAGGAAGCTCTGGCAATCAACACGTCCAGGCAACATACTCCAGTAACTACGCAGACGAATCCTGGGACTTCCAGGCCTAAAGAAGAATATTCTTTTGACGACGACGATATTCCGAGCATATTCGATTGTCTAGTCAAAAGTGGCAAGCTTACTCTCCCCAAGATAAAGTGTCCAAATAAAGTCGACAGTACTAATAATTCTAAGTACTGCATTTTCTACAGATACATACATCACCCCACAAAGGCATGCTATGTACTGAAAAAGAAAATCCAGGAGTTGATCGACGCCAAGGCCATTACTGTGCGTAATAGCGAAAAGACGGTCACTACCAACATGATTTTACTCTAATTTGGCAATCTGCCCCCTCAAGAAGTCCCGGATGGTGTGGTACATATTCCACGGGCAATGATGAATATTGTTAATCTCTCTCCAACCAGGGGTCAAAATCATGACTTAGTGCCCCTAACTACCAAGCGTGGGGAGATCATGTGGGTTCACCCTGATCTGGTATCAAAAATTGAGGAAGAGACTCAAGCTGCTAAAGCTAAGTCTAAAAAGAACTCAAGATGTAAACCATGCCATATGGTTGCAATATCCCCGATATCGAAAGAAGACGCTTTGGTAACCGGAACCCAGTCAGGAAAAACCTACCTCAAAGACTATGGAGGGAACCAGGAAGAAGCAACGGCAGACACTTTAGCTGCCAAACCTCCAGAGCCTGAACCTGTTTTGCTAGAGGCAGGTCCTTCTAAACCAACTTCGGTGGACAAAGGCAAGCAAAACGAAGTTCATTTCGATAAACCTTTGAAGAATATTTAAAATAAAGGTTTAGAGAGACCATATAACTTCGACATCTTGGCTCAGTTGGCTAATACTCCGACCATATTGTCCATTTTCGAACTACTTCGGCTATCCAAAGACACTCGTCAAGCCTTGAGCGAAGCATTAATGCAAGCAGATGTATGCTTGACCCAGCTCAAGTCTCCTGATAAAGAGCCTATGGCATGTCCTCAATGCCATAGTTTGATGGAAGTGGTCCCTAACATCACTTTCACTAAAGAGGACATGTTGGTAAAATATAACAAACACGACAGGCCTCTTTATTACACCGGATACGTCGACTCTGTTAAGGTAGATCGGATTCACATAGATCCAGGATCGTCGATCAGCATTATCCCTCATAGTCTGCTAAGACCGTTGAGAATTTCTACAAGCGAACTGGCTTACACTACCACTACAATCGTGGGCTTCAATACCAGGAAAAATAGACCGTTAGGGAAGATTCGTCTGAGAATCCAAATAGGTGACCTTAGATCAGTGGCTACATGCTACGTCATTGATTCGGAGGTGTCTTACAATATTATATTGGGCAGACCATGGATCCACGATCACAATATTGTTCCTTCAACGCTACATCAATGCTTCAAATATGTAGACGTCCAAGGGACAGTGAAAACAGAATTTGCTGATCTTAATCCGTTCAAAGGGGTTGAGTCCTACTATTCTGATGCCATGTTGTACACCCAAGACTACATGAAGGAGGTGTCAGGCAAGATGGAGGAGGAATCCTACCGGGAGCCAGGAGAACCATCTACTATACAACCTTTGTCAATCCAGGTGAAAGGGCGGACTACCTGTCCGAAAGCCATGGAACCTATGACTATTCGCTTGGGCAAGACAAAATTGGGAGGAGGAAATGATCCTCTAATGATCAATCTGAACAAGAAATCTCCACCTCTGGTCATTGACCTTAGGCGAAACAAGCAATCGGCTGATATAAATATAACCAGGAACGTAGTTTCTGACGATAATAAAGATTCTTTTTTCAAGTATACTGACGCTCTATTTCCTAATCAGGAATCTTCCCCTCATAACGATATAGAACCCATAGCACAAAAATTCTTCGAAGCTATAGACTTCTATCATCTATATGTGTGGGAAGTAGCGTCAACATCTAATATCGTCACGACATATGTGCCGCATGAAGATTCTATCTTTGTTGTTCCACCTACTCGTAACAATCAGCATCAAATAGTCTTCGGTTGCATGCGGAATAGACCGATTGTACAAGAAGGTTCTCACGAATCTGATGCTGGAAAAATGCAAGTCCACAGATATAGCCCACAGGCTTTGAAGATTATGCAAAAAATGGGTTATGATTTGAAGTTGGAGCCAGGCCTCAACTACGAAATAGGCAGACGAATACCGTTGTATGGTGATCCCTGCTGTCAACGAACTCATTTTGGGTTAGGGTATACCACATATCTTGCAACTTCAAATAACTCTGAGTCAACTGAGGAGACCATTTCCTCTTCTCAAGATGATTTGTCGTCCTCCAATTCAGATGATGAACTCGAACGGGCATTATCAGTAAATATGGTGTTGACAGATTTCCTTGAAACAAAGGAGCAAGAATCTGAACCATTTGAAGATGAATCTTGGGCTCAGCAAATGGATACACAATGGGAACTCCGGTTCGAACAAAAAGAACCACCCACTGAAGATAAGGTTATCCAAATCAATGTTGGGGATGAATTTTCACCAAAGCCGATATTTATCAGTAACAATCTTTCTGAAGAAGAAAGAAAAGAAATGATCCAGCTGATAAAAGAATATATCGATGTCTTTGCTTGGGATTATGAGGATATGCCAGGTCTTGATCCAAAAGTGGCTACCCATAAACTCAACATATTGTCCAATTCAAAGCCTGTAAAGCAACACCAACGCTGGTTTCGCCCGGATATGATGGATGCCATTGAAGCTGAAATCAAGAAGCTAATAGCCTGTGGGTTCATCCGGGAAGAACAACATCCTGATTGGGTCGCTAATGTTGTCCCGGTTATGAAGAAAAAGCGGGAAAGTGCGTGTTTGTATCGACTTCCGAGATCTAAATGCGGCCTACCCTAAAGATGAGTTCCCTCTCCCCATTACAAACGACATGATCGATAATACGTGCGGTTTTGAGCGCATGTCTTTCATGGATGGATTTTTAGGATATAATCAAATTAAGATAAATCCTGAAGATAAAAATCATACTGCTTTTCGTACACCACTGGAGGTATATTGCTATACGGTTATGCCTTTTGGATTGAAGAATGCCGGGGCTACATATCAATAAGCTATGAGTAACATATTCCATGAGCATCTGCGTAAAACGGTAGAATGTTACGTCGACGATATTGCTGTCAAAAGCCGCCTCAAGGATAATCACATCCAAGACTTGAAGACAATATTCGAGTTGATGCGCCAACATCAACTCAAAATGAACCCCACAAAGTCCTTTCTTGGTGTATCCAGTGGCAAATTCCTGGGATTTATCATTACCGCTAAAGGCATTCAAGTTGACCCTGATAAAGTAAAAGCCATCATAGAAATGCGACCACCTCGTAATCTGAGAGAACTTAGGGGATTTCAAGGTCGTCTAGCTTATATCAGGAGATTCATATCCAACCTCTCCGGAAGATGTCAACCTTTTTCTCGTCTAATAAAGAAAGGTGTGTCATTCGTATGAGACGAAGCCTGTCAGCAAGCGTTTAATGACATCAAACGCTATCTTATTAATCCTCCAGTTCTGGTGCCTCCCGTCATAGGAAGACCATTTTTGCTGTATGTTCGAGCAATGGATCATTCTTTAGAGGATCTCCTTGTACAGAAGAACAATGAGGGTCACGAATAGGCTATTCACTATCTAAGCAGGATGATGGTCGGAGCTGAACACATGTATAGTCCAGTGGAAAAAGAATGCTTGTCCCTAATGTTTGCCATTCAGAAGATGCAACATTACATAATGGGCCAAACTATTCATATCATCTCCAGAATTAATCCACTTCGGGTTTTAATGAATAAGCCAAGTGTTCTTAATTCTCGACTAGCGACTTGGGCAATTCTACTGACACCGTATGATATGATATACGTCCCTCAGAAGTCCATGAAAGATCAAGCCTTGGCTGATTTCTTAGCTGCCCATCCAATTTCGGAAACCTCCAAATTATATAAGGACATTCCCGACGAAGTTGCAGAATGTAATTCGACAATGGAAGGTGATAGATGACAACTATTCTTTGATGGCGCTTCCAGAACTGGTCCCAAGGGAAACGTAGTTTCAGGAGTAGGAATTGTCCTGGTGACTCCTGATAAACTCGTCATCTATCGAGCATATTCTCTTAGTGAACCCTGCTCTAATAATGTGGCAGAGTATAATGCTCTACTAATCGGGCTTCAGGTCGCTAAAGAATTAGATGTTGAATACCTGGAAGCTTTTGGTGATTCTCAGCTGATCGTCAATCAGGTCAGAGGAATATATAAAGTCTGTAATCCAGACCTCGTTCCTTATCACCGAACAACGATCGAGATAGCAATGTCTTTTAAAGGATTCTTCTTAGAGCATGTTCCTCAATCTCAAAATTTGGATGCTGATGCTCTAGCCAGCCTAGCTGCAGATCTAGCTATTCCTATAAGAAGGCAAAATTTTGTGATCCTTCTTAACAGAGATTTGTTTTGTGTGAAAAATAATTTTCACATAGAACACAACTATGCTACAAATATGGTTTCTTCTAAGAGAGATTGGAGAAGTCCCTTTATAGACTTCGCGTCATACAGAATCTTACCAGAGGATCCTAAAAAAGCAGTATCTATCAAAAGACGATCATTACGTTTCTATTTTGATGATTCTTTACAAAGTCTATATCGTCGAACATACGATGGACTATTATTACGATGTCTCTCTGATGATGATGCAAGGCGGGTTATCCGAGAAGCTCATGACGGGGTATGTGGAGCACATCAACCCGGTCCTAAATTACAGGATCGTATCAGGAGGATGGGCTACTACTGGCCTACTATGATTGCAGATGCCGTAAAATATGCAAGACAATGCAAAGCCTGTCAGGTTTATGCGGATTTCATACATCAGCCGTCTGAGTATTTACATCCCACTATTGCATCATGGCCCTTTGAAGCGTGGGGTATGGATATCATTGGTCCTATTCATCCTTTATCTTCTAGAGGACATCGGTTCATATTGGATATCATGGATTATTTCTCCAAATAGGCGAAGGCAATCCCTCTTGCTGAGGTGAAGACACCCAACGTGATCAGCTTTATCAAGCACCATGTAATTTATCGCTTTGGAATATCCCGAAGGATAATTCATAATAACGGGCCTCAATTCATCAGTCAAGCGTTTTACCGATTTTGCGATAAGAATCGGATACAGAATATGGCCTCAACGGCATACAATTCTGCTGTTAATGGTTTGGCGGAAGCCTTCAACAAAACCATCATCAAACTCTTGAAGAAGTTTGTCTCTTCAAAGAAAAGAGATTAGAACGAGAAGTTGGGAGAATGTCTGTGGGCATACCGCACAACGGTACGAACGCCAACTGGTTGTACCCTATTTTCGTTAGTTTACGGGTGTGAAGCAGTTCTCCCCATTGAAGTTCAAATTCTATCACTCAGGATAGCAGTGGCTAATGAGCTGACTCAGGAAAATAATGATCGTTTAAGACTTCAAGAGCTAGAAGGATTAGATGAGAAACGCCTTCAAGCTCAACAGCGCATCGAATTCTACCAGGCACGTATCGCCAGAGCTTTTAATCAAAAAGTGAAGGAAAGAGTGTTCAAAGTTGGCAAGCTAGTTCTAGCTGTGAAGAGGCCAATGATCATTACACACAAAAGTAAGGGCAAGTTCCAGCCCAAATGGGAGGGCCCTTATGTAATTGAAACCATATTTTCAAATGGCGCTTACAGATTAGACAAGCCTAATGGAGATTTGATAATGGCTCTTATCAACGACAAATTCTTGAAGAAGTACTATGCTTGATCTTCTTTGCTCAAAGGGGTATGGTGAAGATTTCATTCTGATGACACTACATACAAAGATTAGTTGGATCGTATTCTATCATGTTCTTGTGACCTCTGAATAGATATATTTAATTAATTTGAAACTTCAAAACCTATCATGTCCATATTACCTCTGATAATATTTTGTATACAAATTTAGTTGGATCATATTCTATCATATCCATATTACCTCTGAAATCACTTTCATCTTAGCCTATCATTTATATTCAATAGTGATAGGTCCACAAAGTCAGAAAATGTATCTTTATTATCTCTGGAAATAGCAAATTACAAAAGGAGCAAAAAGGTACATCATTGGGGAGGAGCCGTTAAATCGCGGATCTGTTGTGCCAAAGTAGCCATCCTTTCATTCCTGGAGTTCAAGATGTTAGTACGAGCCCGCTCCAGCCTTGCTTCGTTATCGTTCAAGAAAGATAGTTCGGACAGAGAATCAACAAAACTTGCGTGGATGACACCCGCATGTGCCAAGTTCTGCCGAGCTGTCTTCACTTGGCCCTCAAATACATCACGAACTACCGATGCCTTGAGAAGCCTCTCCCTTGTCTGAGCAAGTTCAGCTTCCAATTCTCGAACCCTCACTTCATATCCCTCATATTCAGCGTAGCACTTGGCCAGCTGAGGAATACTCTCTACCAATACTGCCTGCTCTTTCTCCATCTCTTGTTGTTGTTCCTGGATGGATTTGTTTAGAGATTCAATCTGCTGAGCAAGTTTCGCAGTTAGGGAGTCATACTCAGCTTGAACCAGGTCATCGATGCTGCCGCGGGATAGTTACAAATACTCATTAATGGGTTGTTTTAAACCATTAACTATTTGCTCTAGCACATCAGCTCTTTCAACGTCATTGAAATTTCTAATCGGCGCTATAGTGAGCTTGGAGGACGTCTTCAGAGCATCAAAGCCTAGATTTTTCTCAAGCACCATGGATATCAATTCTTTCAAAGTACGGTAGAATATGCTAGTATATTGTTCAACTAGCGTAACACAGATCGAATGTACGCTGGGAGTGGCCGCAATATCGGTAAATCTCCTATCGGGAATGACTGCAGAGGATGTTGCCACAGTCTTTGCTTCAACAGAGGGCGCGACAAAAGAAGAGACACCAACAATGGTTGGAGTTGCTGGCATGCTTAACGAAGGAGGCACAGTCGAGATGGTGGGTTCATCCTCCTCTGATGTTATTTGAACTGCCACTGGCAGGATGACACCCGAGAATATTGCGGATGAAAGATCGACAGTTTTAAAATATGCTTCGTCGATGTCAGGTATCGCCGTTTCATTAGCTAGATCCGTAACAAAATTAGAAGTTGTGTCAACTCCGCCCTCCCCAGAGACGTCTTCGCCTGAAAATAAGATAAGAGAAAGTTAATATCAATTTGATGTTAATTTTCCTAAAGAAAGCGTGAAGACAACATTTACCCATGGCCGATGGTATGTATGTTACGTCTGCAACCTGTATAGCTAAATCATTTCTTAATGATGCTAAACAAGCTGTCATACCTGGAGAATAGGGTACACCAACTGACGTTTGAGGGTAGTCATCCCAGTCGTCACCCAGATCCACTCGAGGTTCATTGGGTGGAATCTCGCTCGAAATACTTACAGACGAAGGAGGGGCTAGTCCCATTATTTATCTTGGCAAAGGTATATGGATTCTTATTACGCTCGGCCTCAAAGGCGATATAGAAGCACTACCAGTAACGGTGGAAGCAGCAACAGTTGAGGGCAAAGAATCTCCAGTACTGTCAGCTAGAACTGTGGAGGTTCCCTCTCTAAAAGGTGAAGGACCCCTGATCAAAGAATCATCCCAAACAGGGGAAACAATAGGCTCACTCCTAGAGGCTCCCTTGGTGAAAGTCCTTTTAGGACCTCCGGTAGTCAGCTTCTTCTTGCGGGGGGGGGGGAGGCTCTTTCAAAGTGGAAGCCTTTCGTTTATTGGAGATTATGAGAGGCTCTGCTGGCGGAGCTATTATGCCTCTCGGTAAAATCAACAAATAATTATCTGCACCGGTGGTTTCATCACCTTCATCAGAGGAGACAGATGGTATCTCCTCTCTCCCAGTGGACCTATGTGAGGGCATCCTGAAACTTCCATAAACATCAAAATCATGATGGAAGGTATTGATGGACACATAAAACTGCACGTACGAGTGAAGAATGCGCAGCTCCGTGGAGAGAGAAGTCGCGGGCAGAACAAAGATTGCTCTAGTACAACCCATTATGAAGTACCGCCATCCTCTAGATCCATCAATAAGTCTACCTTTGAACTTGAAGCTGGTGATGGGATTCCCCACGTACAACTGATCATACCCAAATTGCCTAGCGAAACGGCTAGGCAGATAAGGCTCCAAGTAGCAGTGGTCCTTACTTCTGTACAACAGATGGGAAGGTCTAATGCAGACCAACCAGTAAAAGGCTTCAGGAGAAAGAATAGTCTTCCCCAGACCTGCATCTTGAAGTTTCGTCCCCTGTTGATTGATATGTACGGGGGGGACGATACAGAAGAACTTCCAACTATGGGCAAAATTTAGTGCTAGCCGACAGTCTATGACGCTAGTCATATTCCAAGAAGAATTCTTGTAATTCAACAGGAAGTTATTGTCCGAATCACTGGCCAACCCGGGAGGCATCACTCTGGTGTTGTGAAGGATTAACCATCCCATCAGATATTAGAATGGCAATTCCACTCTGGGATATCCTTCATGCCTTGTATTATCAGCCAGCAGTCCCTCAGTAATGGCCCTCAGGCCAGCTTAAATCCTGCACACCATGGCAAGGAGCAGGTCCAACCTCGCTCCAAACACCAAATGCACTGCAGGCCATAAGGTGTTACGATGAATGAGATCCGCAGACGCGATGCCAGGAACCACCCATTGACGTAGCCAAATAGAAAGGAAGCCAGTCAGTTGAGCTTCTCTTGACAGAGGCTTTCGACAATGCCTCATATAACTGTGAGCTTTGGTTCCTGCAGAATAACCCCCTATCTCTTCATTTAGAACACAATCTTGAGCCCCCGCATCTTTAATGAGATCGTCGATTGTGTTGGCATTGAGAATGCTCAAGGGATTCAAGGGTTTATCTCTGCTATCTACAACCTTATCATGTTTGGCATTTCTAGCCTGATGGAAGAAGAGGTAGGATACCCATTTGTTGATATGGGCTAAATCAGAGGACTCCTTGTAGAAGGTGCTGCATACAAGGTAGTGGCTCATCAGCTCTTGGTACACTGCCACTGCCCGAGGGTGGGTATCCTTCAGCTCCTTATTTGTCGAAAAGTACTCTTCATAAGGAGTGTCTCCCATTGGCCGCTTTGAGATATCTGCCATCTCATGAAGTGCCAGGCCCAACTCACCTATCGGAGTGGCAAAAGTCCCAGTGAGCGAGTTATATCGCTCCATCAAAGCTAAGAACAAGTTAGGGTTGAGAGACAGCCCAACACTAGTATCACTCACAGCCGCAAACAAGCCAATACTTTCCAGCTCTAACTGAAAGTGCTTCAGGGCCCATGCGGTTAAATTGGCCCATCGAAGATTTCGGGGGCTAAGCCATCCACTGGTGTGAGGGTTAACCTTGGGGTATACTCCCCCCTGCCCCATAAAGTCATTGCAGAAAGTCGCTATTTGAAGCGGCTGAATTAGTGAAGTGTCTTCACTCGGGACGCTGCCCGGCAGTAATCATCTGAAAGGCATGACAGGGCCTGAGGGACTGCTTACAAAGGACCCTCGGTCCAATCCTTTCTTATAAAAGATCTTTTCTGGCTGGCCATGAAGATCGGGAGTCAGAGTCCATAACATCTTTCTGGGATGTGTGGCATGTAAGAATATAGATTAGGGTAATCTCTGGGCATCTTTGGCAGATACTTGATCGTGCCCTCAGCAGAAAATACCTAATCTTCCTTCTTGGGCTTGGTCTGAGACTGCTTATCAATAACGTCCCAGAATAAGAAAGCTGGTTTCTTATACTCAGTCCCATCATGTATGTCAGGGGCTCCCTACTGATCATACTCAGCAACATTCGTTCTCCTTGGGCTGAGATTAGAGTTCCCCTTTCTTGAGGATACTCGTTTCCAGAGATGGGGAATGTCACATGGGACAAGTCCTCCAGATAGTTAGAATTCAGCATTCCAGCAGTAGAGCCCATCACTTCAGCCAGAGGGGGAATATGTAGGTCCACTGCAAGAAGTAAGAAAATAAGTCAGTTTTACGCTAGACGCTACACTCTTGCAGTATACGCCAAAACTTGATAGTCGGAGCTTTTATGCCAGATTGCAAAAATTTGAGTTTTACGCTGGAGTTTACATCCAATGCGTAAAACACAAGGTTTGCATTATACGCCAAATTTTGACAGTCTGAGTTTTACGCTAGACTGCAAAAATATAGAGTTTTACGCTGACACATTAGGAATGTGGGTGTATTGGAGCATACACATACAATGTGTGCGAAGGATTTTTCTTCTCTCGCAGTCTTTACCTGTGATTCCTGGAGCGCAGCTAGACGACGGAGCACTTCGTTCAGAACGAAGCTCGCTTGGCCTAGTAGGAGTCGCTCGTGCTTGAGCAGAGGAGCGAGATGAGGAAGCGACTTTCTTTTCCTTAGCCGCGGAGGTCTGTTTTGGTGCCATGGCGAATCTGAGTTCTCAGAAAAGAGACGAAGACGAAGACGAAGAGTTCTCAGAAAGAGACGAAGGGTTTTACAGAGACAGATGAAGGGTTTTTCTCTCTCACGACCTAGGGTTATTTATAGAGTTCAGATAACTCTTCGAATCCTTAACCGAATTCGATCTTATCTGATCAATTATGATTTGGGACCACATTAACCGATCATTTGAAAAGGAAGGCGGACAGTCATGCTACGTAACGGATCCATGATTTTATGCTCAGAAGCTACAGATCTACGATTCTACGCTCAGAAGCTATAGATCTATGATTTTACGCTCAGAAGCTTTTACGCTCAGAAGCTATAGATCTATGATTTTATGCTCAGAAACTTTTACGCTCAGAAGCTACAGATCTACGATTTTACGCTCAGAAGCTACAGGTGCTACGGATCTATGACTTTTCGCATATCTTGAAATTATGCAGGACGGGATACGCGTATATCTTGATAACTTGGGTCTTATACTCGAGAAAGCCAATTTCAAGGGTTTTACGCAGAAAATGCTCCTTCTTGGTTACAAAATATTGCAAGTGCCTAAAACACATAGATGTCAGCATTTGCAAACAAGACGATGAGTATTCAATAAACTTCTCCTCTTCTTCAGACAGGAGGACTTCATCAGACGAAGGGTCAAGGAGTTCCCTAAAAATGTCCGTCTACATTGAAGATGACTCTTCTTCCTTGGCCATTGGAAGTTCATTCGAAGTCTAGCCAGAATCTTTTACATCTAAGTTCAAATATGGCCTGTTCGACGGACATTTCTTGCCCTGTTTCGGGAAACTTTCGGAAGGCCATTCTTGAAGATGATGTTCTGAACAGAAATTCTTCGTATTAGAGAAGTGACAGTTCAGAATTCTATGTGACTCATCATCCAAAAATAGCATGACAATTGGATTTTTAAGACAATTTAATGCTAAAAAGTTTTTACGCAGATTCCTCTATGCGTAAAAGTCGGAGCGTGACGGGACGCATATTTGTCAGAATCAGCGTAAAAAAAAAATTACTCAAGCATGCTGAAGCTGCGTATTATCAGACTTCCTCACAGCAATATGGCAAATCAAAGAGGCATAAAAGAAGACAAGTTTATTAATCATGATTACATATTATAGAAATCCATTTTACAAAGGATTTTTCATTAATATTCAAGATCATGATTACATATGATGGAGATCCATTTTATAATGGATTTTTTATTAATATTCAAGATCACGACGGGAATCTATTACACCAGGTTCTCATCTGACAGAGATCTTCAGTTCTTCTTCTACGGCACTTCTTCGGCTTCTTCGGCCAATGAACAAGAAAATGGTTAATGGCGGGAGGATACAGAACTGGGCCTGTTTAAATTATTCAAGCCCCCCTCCATACGTCATTGGCGGCCATGCTCAGACTTGTGTTAGGGATTCAGACCCAACACAATACTGGAAGACACGGCAAAGTTGCCCACCAGGGTCACGCTTCATAATAGGGGAAAATACATCTAGCAAGCTGTGTGGTCTAATGCGACCCTTCCTCCCTCTTTGATGAATCGCCATATAAAATTGCCGATTATCTCGAGCAAAGGAAGCTATGATATCCTTCCATGATCCATCATTACAGAGGATATTTGCTCGAAGATGCCTCTTTTTATGGCTCCTTACATGCTGGAAGAGCATAATCTTCTTCCTCCTCAGTGCAGCCTAATAAATCTCAGCGGCCATCTTTGTGGTGAAGGAAGTATGAAAAAACAGGTTTACTTACTTGCCTTTATATAGGCAGAAGAGAACATACAGAATCCCAATAACTCCTTAAATATTGCCGAAAAATTATCCTCGAAGAACGAGTCAAATTTGACTACTTCATGCTTCATTCAAAGTATTTCAAATTACAAAGAATTTGAAAACTTTGAAGGGGGTCTTGTAGAAGCATAAAATATGCTGGGGAATTGTACACGTATTATATAGTCAAAATCCAACATGCATGAAGTTTGCGTAAAACAGTACTTCAAGGCTGTGTAGCTTAAAACATGGTTTCATAATTGCTCGCGTAAAACAGAGCTTCAGTGCGGTGTGGCATAAAATATGACTTCAGAGCTATTGGCGTAAAGAAGAGCTTCAGAGCTGCCCGCGTAAAGCAGCGCTTCAAGGCTGTTTTGGCGTAAAAGGTTGATACACCTCCCCCCGGCGTAAAATATATTTGTTTTTAATGCAACGTAAAGTCATACGAGGAACTCTTTGTATTCCTCGGATGAATATGTCAGACAAAACAGTGGACCTGACTCCTGACAAAAGTACTGCACGGCGATCGAGAGGACGACTGTGATGATGATTTTGCACAGAGACCCAGGTTATCGTTTAGTGACATATTCTTGATACAAGTCATTTTTACGCATTCAAATAATACGCTGCCTATTCTATATGAGCAGAAATGAGTCTTTACGCTCAAGATGAGACGAAATCAGACACCACGTCAAAAGTTGTTTCTCATACAGAGCTCGAGGCATACCTCTGTATTTAATGCACGAGATGGAGGCATATCTCTGCATTTAATGCACGAGATTTGGTTCTATTCTTCAGTTTTTGTTATAGTTGGGAGAGTTAAAACTGTGACTAATACGCTCACATCACTATCCTTGCGTTTTACGCCAACTAGGCTATTTTCAACTATAGGAGTACGTTGTATGCTATCTCCTCGAAATACGCCAACACGGCTATATTTGCAAAGGTACGTGATAAGGCTATTTAGCCCAGAATACGCTCAAGACCTCAAAATACGCCAACTCGACTATATCTCTGCATTGAAGGGGGTCTTGTAGAAGCATAAAATATGCTAGAAAATTGTACACATATTATACAAGTCAAAACCCCCCAACATACATGAAGTCCACGTAAAATAGAGGTTCAAGGCTGTCCACGTAAAACAGAGCTTCAAGTCTGTTTGGCGTAAAATATAGCTTTAAGGCTATTTGCGTAAAACAGAGCTTCAAGACTGTGTGGCATAAAATATAGCTTCAGAGCTGTTCGCGTAAAACAGAGCTTCAAGGCTGTGTGGCATAAAATATGGCTTCAGAGCTGTCCGCGTAAAATAAAGCGTCAAGGCTATGTGGCGTAAAATATGGCTTCAGAGCTGTCCGTGTAAAACAAAGCTTCAAGACTGTGTGGCGTAAAATATGGCTTCAGAGCTGTCCGCGTAAAACAAAGCGTCAAGGCTGTTTGGCGTAAAAGGTTGCTATACCTTCCTGTGTAAAGTTTAAAATACGTTATTTTTAATGCAGCGTAAATTTATACGAGGAACTCTTCGTATTTCTCGGATGAATTTGTCAGACAAATCAGTGAACCTGACATCTGACAAAAGTACTGCACGATGATCGAGAGGACGACTTTGATGATGATTTTGCACAGAGACCCAGGTTGTCGTTTTGTGACATATTTTTGATACAAGTCATTTTTTACGCTCAAGACTGGAGTCTTCTGAGTATGCTGTATATTCTATATTAACAAAAATGAGTTTTTACGCTCAAGACTGGAGTCTTCTGAATACGCTGCCTATTCTACATTGATAGAAATGAGTTTTTACGCTCAAGATAAGACAAAATCAGACGCCACATCAAAAGTTGTTTCTCGTACAGAGCTCGAGGCATATCTCTGTATTTAATACACGAGATGGAGGCATATCTCTGTATTTAATGCACGAGATTTTGTTCTATTCTTTAGATTTTGTCATGACTGGGAGAGCTAAAACTGTGACTAATACGCTCACATCACCATCCTTGCATTTTATGCCAACCAGACTATTTTCAACTATAGGAGTAAGCCGTATGCTATCTCCTTGAAATACGCTAACTCGGCTATATTTGCAAAGGTACGTGATAAGGCTATTTAGCCCAGAATATGCTCAAGACCTCAGTCGTGATGGATAATTGGCTATTTTATGCTGGTTATCTATTATTCATGCAGCATCAAGTTTTACGCAAAATTTGGCTTTTATGCCACCAAAACAACTATTTGGCTTTTACGCCACCAAAACAACTATTTGGCTTTTATGCCAACGAGACAGTTATTTGGCTTTTATGCCAACCATCTCTACGCGAGGGGCAGTTACCTACGTGGCTTGTATGCCATGATCCTCGAAAAGCAGTTATACGTGTTACCTCATAACGGGACACGTTTCATACGCGGATTCAGGAGATCACTCAAACGTGGGTAGCAGTTATTATAACCGCCACGTAAAAGATGTCACTTCCTTCACAGTTTGGTTTCTACGCCAACTGGACAATTATTGTGACTGATCTCTATCAATAGAGACCCCTAGTCACAGGGTAAAGGGGATCAAGGATCGAGAAATCAGAGACAGAGAGTACAGACAGAGAGTGTTAATTGACAACTTTGGCAACGAGAATTCAATCCCACTTGCAACTTTTGAAGCCTCATCTTCTTCTACAGCACTTCTTCATCATCGTGTGGTCCAAGGGACAAAGTGATCGGCCGCAGATCAGACTCCTATAGCAATTATTTCCCAGAATTATTTTTTATTGTACTTAACATCCTCGTATAGGATTAATTGTACTCTTTTTCTTGTTTGTAAGCAAAAGAAAAGTTTCGTATAAACCCTCTTCTTCCATCAATTTGTTTATTTAAACAGAGGGAAGTATATTTGTCTAACAAGTTGAGTCAACTATATCTCAATCCACATAAAGTAGTGATACAAAGAGCGAACCAAGTGCACTACGGTTGATCAGACCATAATACACCGATTCTGATTTAGACAATGTATTAGTGTGGGCCCCCAATAATACATATGTCATGAACAAGATCAATACAAGAATAAGCTTGCAAAACTAGGCTATAATAACAGCATAAGTCGAGGTAGTAAAAGAATATAAGTACGCTTGATTATGATGGAGGAAGGTACAGAAAAATTTAAGTTCACCTAGAAGATCAGTGTTGTGCCTCTACAGTTGCCATACTAATTTCTTGTTTAATTCTGAAGTCAACCAAATTGGTGTATGGGCCTCTAAGTTCTTTAGTCTAGATAAACACTAAAGTTCTATAGTCTAGATAAATACTATCTTCTTATACAAGCCTATAGTTGGTGTCATTCATTTATATTTTATTAATTGGTCAGAAGGACCATGTGTTACTAGGTTATGAGGCATACTACCAAACTTAAAAAAATTTAACTAATAGTGTTATTGAATACTAGAGTGTTTATACCTAGTACAAGGCACATTTCTAACCCCTATCAAGCACGAAGGAAAGATTGACGTTGAGAAGGGATCAAGCAAGATGCAATGCAAGCAATCAAATAAGAATGCGAAACAAATCAAGGAAGGTGATTAAATAAGTGGATGAGATACTATATTGTAATCTTATGCGCAGGCTTGCTCGGTACAGTAATATAACCGAGACAATATGCTCTCGACCTGCATGGGCCACCACAAAAATATGTTACGCCCCAGTCCCAAAATACGTAGGACTAGGAACACGTAAGCATGCCAGCCGTATGTATATGGCAACTCTAATATATGGATACCATAATACACACGTACGTTGTAATATGAATATAAATGCACATGTGGTATAAATATAGTCACAAGTCACCAATATACTAAAGGTCTCTAAATGGGACAAATTATAGGTCAAACTAATTCTAAACGTCAATACGAACTCAATGGTACGTCCAATTTTGGATTCCGGTCAGTCGTACATAAATTTACCCAAAAAATCAACCGTGGGAACCGCCAATAGGCGATGTCACGACCCGCACCCGGCATAGGGGCACGAGAGCGTGGGTACGTCCAGCCTACACCGCAGCATCGGCGGTAGAACGTTGTCTAGGTTACAATACTAGCTAATCACTCTCACATGAATATCTAACTCCATAAGGAGACACAGATATCAATATAATATGGAATATACTCAATCACATAAGTTAAAGCACGATAAGATATCGAAGCAAGCAATGAAATACAAGACAAGTCTAAACAATAATAAATAGTCTAACCTGCAATTAATAACATCCAAGTCTCCAAGTATGCTGGAAAACAAGTCCTCTATGTCACAGTCTAGAAAAAAAATATCTAGTCAGGATTGGAACGAAATACACCTCCAACAGCAGTTCCACATATATTGACAAAAACTATAACACAGTGTAAAGAAATACAAGACAGATATGAAAACTGGCAATGAGAAATACTAGAATAAGGGAATGCTAGAATAAAGAAATACTAGAATAAATGGAATACTGGAACATCGTCATCAATATACATCTAGCAATGAAATAGAAATCCAAGTACACGCAAGAACAATGAACTGGTATATAAGTGTGTACAAGAACAATAACTAGAACATGTGGAGATGCTAGATCAATATACTAGATACGTGCCAAGAATTATCTAACTAAGTGTGTGAAATATCAGCATATCATGTGATCGGCTTGGGACTATATGACTCATTACATTGATTAGCGATCATCCCAAACAAGTCCGGCTAACCATATGTAATAGCGATGAGGCATGTAAGGGTCAGGCTGCACCGACGTGAGGTGTGGGTGAGCTATGATGCATGTAAGGTTGGGTATGATCACATAAGCTACTAATATTTTCTCTTTTTTCCCAGCTAGCACGATGGATTCCAATCACGACTCCTCGTGATAGGTCGCAATGATGCCAACTCGTGTAAACAATAGTGTCAGAGTCATGTACGCTATACAACAAGAGTTATAGAGATAATCAACATAATAGAAACTATCAGAGAATGTACTCGCCTGGGGTCCTACTGCTGGTATGAATCAGAGTCCAAGTCATAGTCCAAATAGCCAATGTATTACAATTTTACCATGTCAAAAGATAATTTATTTTAATTTATTTAATTATGGAATAATTACTCTAAAATCCTATTTTAATCTTATTATTCTGATTTTTAGGTTAATGCCTAAATTTTGTCCAAAGGAACTGAATTTTATCAACTCGAGACCCATGGCACGCAAATCGAGGCAACCTATTGACCGAAAAGTCAACCGACACAAACTCAACTTTCATGCATGAATTCTTGTAGATTTCAGCTTAAAAAACATGCTGGAATTTACGGCTCATCCGAATTCAAATTCGTTTGGGAATTATGGCACGTACAAGTTTCATATCGTGCACCGATGGTTAAATTCTAACATAGAAGTTCTACAGAATTAAAAATATAAAAATACTTTGAAATAAATTTTGGGAAAAACATATGTCAATGATCTCGACATTAGCTTTCTGAAACTTTAAACGGTTCATGATTCTAATTCCTGGTTTTCCCGAAATCGCAAAAATATCGAAATACGTCTATTTTTGGACATACTATGCTCTACGAATTTTTTAGAATTTAATACTAATAATTTCAAAAAAAATTTTATATAATCAGAAAGCTAACCTCAATATCTTTCTAACTCAAGAAACTAGGCCTCATTTGGAGTCCGAAGCTATGCGCAATGGCTTCTGGAAGATAAAGGAACCCTAGATGGAAATTCTCTAAAAATCGGCTCAAGAAAAACCCTAGAAAATAACTTAAACTATTATATATAGAGAGGAGAGAGAGAGCAGCCGCGGCTCGGAGTTGACACGTGGCAGCCATCCATGCTGCCCCGTCCAAATCGGACAGTCCGAAACTGACGCGGCTCGGCTCAGCTGAGTCCGAGTCGAACTCTGACTCGGCTCGGCTCGAGGTCGGCTCGGCTTCACCCCGCGGTCACTGACAGGCGGGCACGGCACTGTTCGCTGCGGGAGGCTAACAGGTGGGCCCCCTATTTGCTGACTGGGCAGAATTAATTGCTTTTTGGGTTTTCTTTTTCAGAAATTAGTTTTTAATTCAGTTTTTCATAATTAACTCAAAATAAATGCTAAAAATAATCAAAAAATTCCCAAATATTCTAGAAAATATATTTTATTATTTAGAACCTAAAATAAAAGTTTGGAATATTTTTAATTAAGTTTATCCCTAAAATAAATTCTTGAAAGATCTAGAAAATTAGGATTACTAGTTTTTAATTAACTAAAAGTTATAGAAAAATCTCAATAGCCCCAAATTAACCTAATAATAACATTTAAGCATGAATTTCAGGATACGGAGGTTACAAGTCTACCCACCTTAAAAAAAATTCGTCCTCGAAATTTAAGATCCTCAATAGTTGTATGTATTCATTTATATTATTTTTCCATCAAAATTTTAAATTCATCGAGTCACATAATCATGAAGTGAATCCATATTGCTATTTCACAAAATTTCTTTTCCAAATTCTATAAGTATCATATTCCCGCAAACCTTTAAAATTAAAAATCAAATTCCATTCTTATCAAAATCTCCTCAAAAATTTTATGCTAATCACTAAATACAAAACTTGATATTCAATCCTCAAATTTTAAATCCACTCAATGTGTATTTATAAAATTTAAAAATCTCGTCCAAAAAGTTTGAATTTCACACACTAATCCATTAATCATCTTACTCCTCTAATTTAAATCCAATCAATGCATATTTATAAAATTTAAATTCTCATCCCAAAAATTTGAATTCAAACACTAATCCATTAATGATCTTACTCCTCGATTCTTTTTCCACACAATGCTCAAATAATATAATACTCGCAAAATCTTCAATGACAATATTCAAAATAAATCTATATTTTGCAGTCAAATAAATACAATGATAATATTCTTAATTTTCTCAAATGTTAGTGACATTCAATCATACCACAATATTCATAAAAATTTATGATTTTAATAAATCGTCAATTCTGTCATTTTAAATTCTCAACTCTTTATTTAATTTAATGTTTATCCTCAAAATTTAAGGCACATTATCTCTCTTTGTCAAGTCATATCCTCTTCGTTAATTCTTCACCACGGTCAAACCCCCAACAATTAAGGTCTAAGAAAATTCTACCTACAGTCACACAACATGCAATCTAGAGAAAACATACATAGTTATGGTCACTTTTGTCATGGTATTGCAGTCTCTGTCGAGGGGTACTACTAACTACATTCTAGCAAGAGAATCATTGATGCAAGCTATGGTACTAGAAAATTAATCAATAAAATAGATGAAAAGGAACAGAAGAAAAGAACATAACATAGCCTTCTAACACAACCATAGGTTTAATGATGCATCCAAGGTTTGATACCCTTATCCTTTTAGGTACCACTGTTTCTACTACAAGTACATCCACTGCTAGCTCTCTTACCTACTACAATTGTTCATACTAGTTGTTCTTATCACCCAAGTGCACACCAAGTGCAACACATCATACTAAGTACTTCTCTCTCTAATACAACTCTAAATGGACACCCAAGTCTGTTTGCAGTGCCATCTCAATCATGCTCAAGTCAACAGATCCTTACACATGTATATCATCTACTCATATACTAATATATACTACTTACCCACCATAAAATTTTATCCTCAAAATAAAATCATCAAAATTTACTTCGCGAACGATTTAAAATAAAATGCATATACTTTCCTCAAAAGTCAAATGTTCAAATATCGAAATAAAATTTTAATCACTTCCAAAAAATCTTTATAGCTTTGACTATGTTTATTGAATTGAATTTGAATCCTCAAAATTTAATAACATAAAATCTTAACTCCTCAAAAATTCTTTAAAAATTGAAATTCATTTTCACTCTTCAAATTATAAATTTAGTCCACAAGCATCTAAGTACATATATATGCTCACAGTCTCTAATACTCAAGGTGCACACAAATACATCAATTATCTACAACTCTCAACTGTGTACTGAATATTGCACTGCCTGGATTACTTGCACTATTACTTCCAATAATCAAAGTTATCATCACACATATTTTCTCCAATGATTTTCTATCTATATTAACTAGTACACCAATCTAATTATCATCACACGAAGTACTTACTGTCATTAGCACCTTGCTCAACAATTCTTTGATATAGAATCACTAGCACTATTGGTATGGTAACACTAGCTTCATCATTAGATTATCTCATCAAACTTATTAGAACTCACTATCACTTGCACTTTCTATAATACCCATGCTTTACTTCAATCTCAAAGGCAGGCATATGGTTCCATATCTCGATTGAAGTATAAGTATATCTCTTAAACCTTTTACAGCCTGTTAAACTAATATGTGATACATTTCATAACTTTCATTACCAATCTTGATATTTCTCTACTCATGGCATCTCATTAAAACCCTTTATGCATATACATTTCTTTACTCTTGATACACCCAGTATCAATCATCAAACTGAATATCATGCTCCATTAATTTCCAATACGATTTCCTCGATACTTAATTGTTTACATAGATCATCCAATTACATAATTTCATGACTATCCAAGATGGGTATGCTAGCTCTGATACTAACCCTTGGAACTATCACTGATACTCTATACTCTCCTTCTACTTATAGTACTATAATGACACCTATCCTAGAGCTATTGCTACAAGGTACTATGCTATGGTTATCTCTAGATTAATGCCTACTGCTCCCATGTCCAACTAAGAAACACTTACAAACTCACAAGTCACACTCAGTCAAACTAATACAAGACACAACCAAAATTACAAGTCACTAATTATCATACTAATAAGGAATCCTCAAAGAAAATAAGCTCAAAAAGGAACTGGATCAAGGACTGAAGGTATCTTTACTGCTAGTAAAGAAAAGAAGCGATGGAACAAAGGCCTGGAATAACAGAAATAGATAAGTCTTGAGATGATACTTTAAGAACCAATTTAAGATACAACCTGATAATCATACACGTCTGTCAGAAATCATGACACTCAGAATCCTCGCCACGCCAGTAAGCATAGATGCGATAAACGACAGGTTCCGTAACTAAGGTATGCAACTCTATAATCATGTCATCTAGAATCTTCGCCACACCAACCGGTATGGCTGGGAGAAATTCTAAATTTCATAACTAAAGTATGTACATCCAAGTCAGGTTCCTATGTTCTCGTCACGACAGCTAATGTGGCTGAATAAAATCTAGGTTCCATAACCAAAGTAGACGTTTTACCTTTTTCACTGTCCTCATCAATATATGTCATCAGATAATACCGTAAATTTTAGCCCGTAAAATTTATCTCGATAAGAAATCAACTCAACAACGATACCAAGAATTTTAAATTAACAACTAGTCAACAAGAATTAAACTCAACAACGATACCAAGATTTTAATTTAATAACTAATCAACAAGAATCAAGTTCAATAACAACAAGCGAGAGCGGACGGAAACAAGAAAAAAGATTTAAATTGGAAATTATAATAAGATTCTCAAGGGATCGTCCCAGGAATCTCTCAAAAATTTGTGATTGAGTATCCTCTCTCATCCTAGTATCTTATGTCCTATATCTTATCGCAGGCACACGGTAGTACAACTAAGACATCGCACTACTACGATATCGCATAACTTGCGAAGTCTGACCTGCATGGGCCACCACTAAAAACGTGTCACGACCCGCACCCGGAATAGGGGCACGAGAGCGTGGGTACGTCCAGCCTACGCCGCAGCATCGGTGGTAGAACGCTGTCTAGGTCACAATACTAGCTAATCACTCTCACATGAATATCTAACTCCATAAGAAGACACAGATATCAATATAATATAGAATATACTCAATCACATAAGTTAAAGTACGATGAGATATCGAAGCAAGCAATAAAATACAAGACAAGTCTAAACAATAATAAATAGTCTAACCTGCAATCAATAACATCCAAGTCTCCAAGTATGCTGGAAAATAAGTCCTCTATGTCACAGTCTGGAAAAAAATATCCAGTCAGGATTGGAACAAAATATACCTCCAACAACAGTTCCACATATATTGACAAAAACTATAACACAGTGTAAAGAAATACAAGACAGATATGAAAACTGGCAATGAGAAATACTAGAATAAGGGAATGCTGGAATAAAGAAATACTGGAATAAATGGAATACTGGAACATCGTCATCAATATACATCTAGCAATGAAATAGAAATCCAAGTACACGCAAGAACAATGAACTGGTATATAAGTGTGTACAAGAACAATAACTAGAACATGTGGAGATGCTAGATCAATATACTAGATACATGTCAAGAATTATCTAACTAAGTGTGTGAAATATCAGCATATCATGTGATCAGCTTGGGACTATATGACTCATTACATTGATTAGCGATCATCCCCAACAAGTCCGGCTAACCATATGTAACAGCGATGAGGCATGTAAGGGTCAGGCTGCACCGACGTGAGGTGTGGGTGAGCTATGATGCATATAAGGTTGGGTATGATCACATAAGCTACTAATATTTCCTCTTTTTCCCCAGCTAGCACGATGGATTCCAATCACGACTCCTCGTGACAGGTCTCAATGATGCCAACTCGTGTAAACAATAGTGTCAGAGTCATGTACGCTATACAACAAGAGTTATAGAGATAATCAACATAATAGAAACTGTCAAAGAATGTACTCGCCTGGGGTCCTGCTGCTGGTATGAATCAGAGTCCAAGTCACAGTCCAAATAGCCTATGTATTATAATTTTACCATGTCAAAAGATAATTTATTTTAATTTATTTAATTCTGGAATAATTACTCTAAAATCCTATTTTAATCTTATTATTCTGATTTTTAGGTTAATGCCTAAATTTTGTCCAAAGGAACTGAATTTTATCAACTCGAGACCCATGACACGCAAATCGAGACCGTCTATTGATCGAAAAGTCATCCGACACAAACTCGACTTTCATGCATGAATTCCTGTAGATTTCAGCGTCAAAAACATGCTGGAATTTACGGCTCGTCCGAATTCAAATTTGTTTGGGAATTATGGCACGTACAAGTTTCGTATCGTGCACCGATGGTTAAATTCTAACATAGAAGTTCTACAGAATTAACAATATAAAAATAGTTTGAAATAAATTCTAGGAAAAACATATGTTAATGATCTCGACATTATCTTTCCGAAACTTTAAACGGTTCATAATTCTGATTCCTGGTTCTCCCGAAATCGTGAAAACATCGAAACACATCTATTTTCGGATATGCTGTGCTCTACGAATTTTCCAGAATTTAATACTAATAATTTCGAATTTTTTTTTATATAATCAGAAAGCTAACCTCAATATTTCTAACGCAAGAAATTAGGCCTCGTTTGGAGTCCGGAGCTATACGCAATGGCTTTTGGAAGATGAAGGAACCCTAGATGGAAATTCTCTAAAATCGGCTCAAGAAAAACCCTAGAAAATAACTTAAACTATTATATATATAGAGGAGAGAGAGAGCAGCCGCGGCTCGGAGTTGACACGTGGTATCCATCCACGCTGCCTCGCCCAAATCGGACGGTCCGAAACTGACGCGGCTCGGCTCAGCTGAGTCCGAGTCGAACTCAGACTCGGCTCGACTCGAGGTCGGCTCGGCTTCACCCCGCGGTCACTGACAGGCGGGCCCGGCACTGTTCGCTGCGGGAGGCTGACAGGTGGGCCCCCTGTTTGCTGACTGGACAGAAATAATTACTTTTTTTCATAATTAACTCAAAATAAATACTAAAAATAATCAGAAAATTCCCAAAAAATTCTAGAAAATATATTTTATTATTTAGAAGCTAAAATAAAAGTTTGGGATATTTTTAATTAAGTTTATCCCCAAAATAAATTCTTGAAAGTCCTAGAAAATTAGGATTACCAGTTTTTAATTAACTAAAAATTATGAAAAAATCTCAATAGCCCCAAATTAACCTAATAACAACATTTAAGCACGAATTTCAGGATACGGAGGTTGCAGGCGACTTAGTCAACTATCTCAGAATTACGTAAAAATTGGGTCACAGGACCAGCGCGATTCCAGGAGTCCAGTGGCACAAGTTTTGTCATAATCTGACGAGCGTGCACTAAATGGCGCGAGATTTTGCAAAAATTATGACACGAAGAATTTTCTGCAGATACAGACTGTTTTTGACGCGCACACGCATCCAAATCAGTTTCCACAAAAGTCCACACATCCGGGTATACTATGCGTACCTTTTGGTACACTTGGTACACGACGGGGCGGCCCCGTTTGGCGGGGCGCGCTCCGTATCACAATTTCTGGAATTTGGTAAAAAGTAGGTTTTTGGGGTTTTCTAACTGATTTAATTCTACATATAGCAACAAATAAATTATTGTATTTTACATAAAATAAACTAGGTTAGGTGGTCTTCGCATACCAAAAAGAAAAATCAAATTCGGATCTCTGTGGTGGGAGATACGAGTCCGTGAACATAGGTAGTTACCGCAGTTTTCTGCGATACCCAAAAGTTGTCATTTTTTGCCAACATGGTCGCTATTTTTGCCTAGGTTTATGCGATGTTCGAGGTCAACTAATATACAGATATTGAAGGGTGTTAAGTCATGAACATACTGGTGAAGACGGGGTCGAGTTTGGTCGAGCGAGGAGACGGAAAACAGGGCTTGAACACAGGTACGTTGCAGTAAACTTCTGCTGCGGAGTTGTGCTCGCAAACGTCGGTAGGCAGTTGCTCGGCGGGCGGCGGCTGGAGTGGTGCTCCGGCGGCGGTCTCGCTGGAGGCACTGTCCCAAGGTTTAGATGGGAAGAGGCGATCTAGGGTTAGGGTTTTATTTGATCTATAGTATATATATAGAGAGAGAAGAGAGCGGGGGTCGGGTACGCGGCTCAGCGTGCGGGATTCGCATATTGCGGCTGCTGCTGTTTCTGTTAATTGCCTAACGGGTCGGGTCTAGGTGTCTAGGTGGGTAGGGTTTAAGACATTGGGTAGGGATCCATTAACACTTATTTTCTTTTTCTTTCTTTTTCTTTTCTTTATTTTTCTTATTTTTTTTCTATTTAATTCTTTTCTATTTCTTTTCTAATTAATAAGCATTATATATATATATATATATATATATATATATATATATATATATATATATATATATATATATATATATATATATATATTGAATTTGTTTTAGAAATTATAATAGTGCATGCAATAAATCTGTAAGTCGCCCACAGGGTCTCCTATATGGAATAAATTACGGAAAAATTATAATTGCTCCATAAATCCCCTAAATGCACAAACACCTAAAATAAAAATTAAATAAATTCTATTTCCTCTAATTAGCTCATAATTACTATAATTAAATTAAATAATTAATTAAAAAGGTTAATATATTTTTTTTAGGATTAGGAGTTTTACATGTATACTCTGATATACTTGACTTTCGCTATAACTTGGTCGTTTCGATGATAACTATGATGCTTGACATTATCTCCTTGTGTGAGCTCAACACCAGGCTCGCATGACATCACGTCCCGATGAGAACGATTGTCCTACGGGAGCGCTGCAACGTGGTGATTCACGTTCAGCGGGGACGATCGAGCTTGCGGAAGATTGGGGTATAAAAATTGGTATTAGAGCTCCTGGTTCATTTTCTCGGACTTTGTCCTTTGGTTCGTCACAAACTCTAAATAGCTTTTGCATGTCGTTTGGCTCTTGGATCTACTCTGTACCGCATTGGGTATTTTATGATAAGTCTATATATTTTCTGGTTGTGGGTGCATGTTATTTCTTATTGCATTAGCTTTCGTTGGTTTTCGATAGATCGTATAGCATCGTTTGGCATTATTGTATTCGTGCAGCAAGTTGTGTGGCTTTGTTGAATTTGTGTAGCAAATTAAGAGGTGTCGTTGTGTTGGTTTGGCTTGGCGTTCAGGAGATTCAGGTTGCATCAGTGGATTAGTTGGTTGGCAGACGAGATTGGTTATGTGGCATGTTGTGAGTAAAAGTATTGGACGAGAATGGAACATTGTATGAGTTGCTCGTATAGCGAATGTGCTGGACGAAGTTTGATTTTTGGCTAGGCATATCACAGAGAGTGTTGCATAAGTTGCTCGTGTGGCCCGTTGGTTGAGCATGTTTGAATTTTGGTTGGAAATATCAAGAGAGCATTCCACAAGTTGCTCATATGATGAATGTGTCGGACAGTTGGACATTGGCTTGGATTACTTGGAAGAGATCGTTGCATGGATTGCTCGTGTATCAAAAGTATCGGACGGTTTGAGAAATAGTTGAAAGTATTGACAATGGAATATGGCGCAAGTTGCATAGCGAGATTGACAGAAGAGTTAGATGGTTCATGCGTTGGCTGAGTTTTGTGTCAGACTTTGAATTGGAATGGCGGGATCACGCATAATGGATGGTTCGAACAAAACTTGGATCAATGCAAAGAATTATGATACGAGTAGTGACTTGATTCAGATTGGTATATAGTATACCACCTAGTGAGCGTGGTAAAGGAATATTTTGGATAGACATCAATGGAATTGCCATAATGGACATGGGTAACAGGAACGTAAGTTGGTTGGTGCACATCGGTTGAGTTAGAAAATGGAACATGGAACAAGCAAATGTTGAGTTGCGATCGACATGATCACCCCAGAATAGTTGGTTTGGAATAGACGTTCGTCGATGCAGAGTAAGCACGAGAGCGACTCTATTTCCAAGTGGTATATGGTATAATATAATTTGACTCGGGTCTTCTTCGATACTGTGTTTGATAATAAACAAAATAAATAGAAACGAGGTTTATACGAAATCCGCTCTTTGGTTTACAAACAAGATTATACAATTAATCCTATACGAGGACGTTAAGTACAATTTTTAATCTGGGTAAATATTGCTATAGTTGTCTGATCTGCAGTCGATCACTTTGTCCCTTGGACCACACGATGGTGAAGAAGTGTCGTAGAAGACAGAAAGCAGCTTCGGAGCTTGCGAAAGACAGTGGATGCTCGATGCTAAAGTCGTCGATCACTACTCTTTGCCTGAGCTCTGGATTCTTCTCTCTCAAAGACTCTTCGGTTCTGATCTTCAGTTTTTCGACCATTCTTTTCTCCCTTGGACCTCTGTCGATAGAGGTCTCTATTTATAGAGTTTTGGTGACAGTGACCACTCAGTCGACGTAGAAGCCGGGTAGTGGACAGCATAGCACCTTTTTTACGCGACAGTTACAATAACCGTTGCCTACGTATAAATGACCTTTTGAATGAGCGTGTGACGCGTGTCTCATTAAGAGATAATGCGTATAACTGCTGCAAAGATCACAGCATAAAAGCCACGTAGGTAGTTATCCCCCGCGTAGAAGAGGCTGACGTAGAAGCCAATAACTGTCACCCTGGCGTAAAAAGCCAAAGAGTTATCAAACCGGCATAGAGGCCGAGCAGGCGTAGAAGCCGAGTAGGCATAAAAGCCGAGTGGGCGTAGAAGCCGAGTAGGCATAGAAGCCGAGTAGGCATAGAAGCCGATTGGGCGTAGAAGATAGCTGATCCTCCTCTCATGACTGAGGCCTTGAGAGAATTCTGGACCAAATAGCCTTAATACGTGCCGATGCAAATGTGGCCTGAGTTGGCATATTCCAAGGAGATAGCGTATAGCGTGCTCCCATAGCTGAGAATAGCCCGATGGTATAATGTGCCAAAGTGATGATGTGGACGTTTTAGCCGAAATTACGGCTTTTGGAGATATAATCAAATCTCTTGCATTAAATACAGAGATCTGCCCCCATCCTGCGCATTAAATGCAGAGACGTGTCTTGAAGATCTGCCATTATTCTGCACATTAAATGCAGAGACGTACCTCGAGCTCTGTATGAAGAGCAATTGATGACGTGGCAGTCTGTTTGTCTTCTGCGGAGCGTAAGAAGCTCACGTCTGCCTGTGTAAAACTAGACAGCGTATTCCAGAGGCATGGCGAAGATCTGTCATTATTTTGCCCATTAAATGCAGAGGCGTGTCTCGAAGATCTGCCATTATTCTGCGCATTAAATACAGAGACGTGCCTTGAGGATTTGTCACCATTCTGCCCATTAAATGCAGAGACGTGCCTCGAGCCCTGTACGAAGAGCAGCTTTCGATGTGGCAGTCAGTTTATCTTCTGCGGAGCGTTAGAAGCTTATGTCTGCCTGTATAAAACTAGGCAGTGTATTCCCTTGTATGCGTAAAAATAGTTTACGCCAAGAAAATGGCACTAAACGACAGCCTGGGTCGCTGTGCCGCGCCATCATTATAGCCGTCGTCTGGGTAGTCGTGCAGTACTCTTTGTTAGGAGTTAGACGTCAGGTTCACTGCATAATTTGACAGGTTCATTTCGGGGAATACGAAGCGTTTCTCGTACACTTCAATGCTGCATTGAAAGCGGATGAGTTTTACGCCATAAAGGCGATGTAGCACCCTTTTTACGATGAAGCAGCCTGGATATACTGCATTACGCGGATAGTCCCTGAGCTTATATTTTATGCTGTACTTAGCGAAAAAGCTCTGTTGTACGCTGATGGCTCCGAAGTTATCTTTTTATGCTGCCCAGCATCAACATGCTGCGTATAGCTATTCAGTGTATTTTTCATGCTTCTAGAAGACCCCTTTCAAAGCTTTCAAATTCCTCGTAATTTGAAATGCTTTGAATGAAGCATGAAACGGTCAAGTCTGACACGTTCTTTAAGGCTGACATTTCGGCAGATTTATTAGGGATTTGTTGGGATTCAGTGTGATCTCTTTCGCCTATATAAAGGCTGAGGAGTTAACCTGTTCTTCCTATATTTCCTTCACCACACAGAGATGATGGTCGGAGTTCGTCGGGTCGACTTGAGGAAGAAGAAGACCATGTTCTTCCAGCATGTAAGGAGCCGAAAAAGACGGCATCTTCGAGCAAATGTCCTCTGCAACGATGGATCATGGAAGGATATCATAGCTTCCTTTGATCGGTATAATCAGCAACTTTGTATGGCGGTTCTTCAGGAGAGAGAAAGGGTCTCATTTGACCACATAGCTTGCAAGCTGTATCTTCTCCTGATACTTTTGTGGACCAGAGCAGAAACTAGCTCTGTCCTCGAGTATTGAGTTGGGTGAAATATCTCAACTCAATCTGTTATGGCGTACGGAGGATGGGATCTGCATAATTTAGGCAGGCCCAGTTTTGTATCCTCCCGCCATTGATCATTTTCTTGTTAATCGGTCGCGGAAACCGACTAACTGCTGAAGAAGACGGAAGAAGATCTCCACCAATGCGAGAACCTGGCAGAACAGATTCTGGGGTGGCCTTCCGATGACGATGAGAAAATCCTTTGTAGACAGGATTTTCCTTATATGTAATCATGAAAAATAAAGAGAAAACCCTTTGTAGAATGGATTTCCCTCATATGTAATTATGTTTTAATAAAATCGTCTTCTTCTGTGCATATGATCATCTTGCCATATATTTTGCTGTGATGAAGTCTGAATATGTGTAGCTTCGACACGTCTGATAACTTTATGCCGACTCTGTTAGAAAGAGTGCTAGGTCCCGTCCTATCTTTTACGCATAACTAAGGATGCGCAGAAAGCCGCTTAGCATTCGAGTATTCGAACTGTCCTGCTGTTAGGAATGAGGAATCGCGTAGAATTCTGAACTGTTACTTCTGATAAACAGAATTCTTGTTCAGACCATCATCTTCAAGAATGATTTCTTGAAAATCCCTTAGAATAGGGCGAGAAATGGCTGTCAAAAACTGAGTCGCTATCTTGAACTGTAGATAAAATATTCAGACTGGATTCTGGATGAACCTCCAATCGACCCAAGAAGAAGAGTAATTTTTAATGTTGAACTCTATATGCTTTGGGTACTTGGGATATTTTTGAGGTCAAGAAGGAGTATCTTCTGTGTGAACTCTTGCAATTGACCACCTTGAGAATTGTTCAGATATACGCGTACTCTGGCCTGCGTATTTTCAGATATACGAAAAGTCATAGATCTGTAAATGTGGATGAGCGTAAAATCATAAGTTTGTAGCCTCTCGAGCGTAAAAGCTGCTGAGCATGAGAGCATCCGGACGTAGAAACTGTAGATTTGTAGCCTTTGAAAAGAAAATCTTTCGAGCGTGAAGTTGTGGATCTGTTGCCTCTGAACGTAAAAGCCACCGAGCGTGAAATCATAAATTTGTAGCTTCTGAGCGTAAAGTCGTAGATTTGTAGCCTCTTGAGCGTAAAAGCTACCGAGCATAAAAGCATCCGGGCATAAAATTATAGACTTATAGCCTGTGAGCGTAAAACCGTAGATCTCTAGCTGTCGAGCGTAGAAAGCTCCTTAGCATAAAACCACGAATCTGTTTTGCACGAAAACTTTTCGAATTCGCTGACTGTCCGCCTTCTCTGAGTAATAGGCTGACGTAGTCCCCAATCATAACCGAATATTAAATATAGAATTTGGTAAGGAATTCGAGGAGTCCATCCGAACTCTATATATATCCCACGGTTTTCAGAGAAAAACTTTTCATCTGTCTTTTGCAAAAGAAAGCCTTCGACTGTTCGAGTTCTCTCCTTCATCTCCTCTCCGAGCATTCAGAGTCTTCAACAATGGCCCCGAAACCGATCTCCTCCTCTAAGGGAAAGAAGACTGACTCTTCTTCTCGCTCTTCTGCCCAAGCGAGAGTGGCTTCCGTCAGGCAAGGCGAGCTTTATTCTGAGCGAAGTATCCCGCCGACGAGCAGTGCACCCGGCCTTAAAGGTAGAGCTTTTGGGACGTAAAAGAACGACTAAAATCCTTCGCACACATTGTGCGTGAATGCGCTAGGTCGTCTTCTGTGCTGATAGCCTCTTTGAGGAAGATAATGCACAGAGATGTTTCATCTTTCACGCCAATATTTCTAATGTGTCAGCGTAAAAACTCCATATTTTAGCAATCGGGCGTAAAAGCTTTGACTGTCGAAACTTGGCGTATATCATAAAATTTGAGTGTTACTCTTCTGGATGAAAATTTTGGCGTAATAGCTCAAACTTTGGCAGTCTGGCATAAAACACAGACTGTCATATTTTTTTTTGTGCATACTGCCAATCTTGATTTTTATGCCTTGGAATAGGATTCCAGCGTAAAAGATCAAGTTTTTACAGTCTTGGCGTAAAGCACAGACTGTTGATTTTTGGCATATGCTGCAAGATTGTCTAATATAGAAACTGACATATTTTTCTTGTATTTTGCAGTTAACTTGCATGCATCTCCATTCGCTGAGATGATGGGTTCCGCTGCCGGGATGCTGCACTCCAACTACCTGGAGGATTTGTCCCACGTGATATTTCCCATCTTTGGACCCCAATATCCTGAAGGAAGGGGAATCCTGATATCGGCTCAAGGCGAGCGAACGCTTTTGAACATGATCAACGGAGAGCCCCTAAAGTACATAGACGGGGACCAATATATAAAGCCAGCTTTTCTCTTCGGGGACATGATTGACAAGCAGTCCCAAACGAAGCCCAAGAAAGAACTCTGAGTTTTTCCTGCCGGGGGCTTGGTTCTGTATCTGCCCAAGATGCTGAGAGACTATCCCATCTCGGCATTCTTCCATGCTATACATCCCAGGAGGATGTCGTGGACGCTGACTCCCGATCTTCACGGCCGGCCGGGGAAGATATTTCATCAAAAAGGATCTGACCAGGGGTCATTTGTCAGCCGCCCTTCCGGCTCTGTGATGTCGTTCAGGGGATTATACCCGGTCAGTGTCCCGAGTGAAGACAGCTTACTGCACCAGCCGGTCCAATTATCGACTTTCTATAACAATTTTATGGGGCACAGAGGAGTATACCCTAAGGTGAACCCTCGAACAAGTGGGTGGATCACCCCTACAAATCTTCGATGGGCTCGCTTAGCTGAATGGGCCCTGAAGCATTTTCAGACCGAGCTGGAGGGCATTGGTCTGTACGCAGCTGTTAGTGCTACCAGTGTTGGGTTACCTCTCAACCCTAGCCTGTTTCTGGCTCTGATGGAGCGATTTATCTCGCTCACCGGGACTTTCGCCACTCCACTGGGGGAGTTGGGATTTGCCCTCCACGAGATGGCAGAGATCTCGAGACTGCCGATGGGGGATACTCCATATAAAGAGTATATTTCCACAAACCAGAAGCTGGGGGATTCAGACCCTCGGGTAGTGGCAGTGTACCAGGAGATGATGTGCCACTACCTTGCTTGCACCACTTTTTATGGTGAGCCCTCAGATTTGGCTCATACCAATAAATGGGCATCCTACCTCTTCTTTCACCGGGCCAGGACTGCTAAGCCAGAGAAGGTCTTGGATACGAAGGATCAGCCTTTGAATCTTCTGAGCGTGCTTAGTGCTCAGGTAGTCGACGATCTTATGGAAGACGCTGGGGCTCCGGACCAGATCCTCGACGAAGGGATAGGAAAATATCCTGCATGCACTAAGGCCTATAGTTATTTGAGGCATTGGCGCAGGCCTCTGTCCAAGGAAGCTCAACTGGCTGGCTTCCTTTCTATATGGCTGCGCCGACTAGTGGTACCCGGGATTGCATCTACGGACCGCATTCACCGTAACACGCTATGGCCTGCAGTACGTCTGGTGTTCGGGGCAAGATTGGGCTTACTTTCTGCCATGGTGTACAGCATACAAGCTGGCCTGAGGGCCCTTACTGATGGGCTGCTCGCAGATAAAACTCGGCGCAATAGCTTTCCCAGGGTAGAATTACCATACCTGTATTTGATGGGATGGTTAATTCTCCATAACCCCAGGGTAATGTCTCCTGGTCCTAGCAGTAGTTCGGGGGGTAGTTTCTTGCTGAATTACAAGAATTCCTCCTGGAATGTGACCACAGTTTTAGACTGTCGGCGGGTGCTGAATTTCGGTCACAGCTAGAAGCTTTTCTGCACTGTCCCCTCTGTATATCTCAATCAACAGGGGATCAGACTTCAGGATATAGGTGACGGAAAGACCATTCTTTCTCCTGAAGCTTTTAATTAGTTGGTCTACATTAGACCTTCCCATTTACTGTACAGAAGTGAAGACCATTGCTTCTTGGAGCCCTACCTGCCTAGTCGGTTTGCCAGGCAGTTTGGATATGACCAATTGTATATGGGCAATGTCGTTACCAGCTTCAGGTCCAGAGGCGGACTCATTGATGGAGCGAGAGGATGGCGATACTTCATCATGGGTTGCACTGAAGCAATTTGCACTCGTATGCCCAGTTCTATGTGGCAACCAACACCTTCCATCGCGATTTTGATATGCATGGAAGTTTTAGGATTGCCCTCTTCCAAGTCTGCCGGAAGAGTTAAAATACCCTCGGTCTCTTCTGACGAGGGTGAAGATTCCGTTAATCCAGATGAGCCTCTGTTGGCGGTACCGAGGGGTGAAATACCTCCGCCTGTAGGGCCTCTGGTAATCTCTGGTAAGAGAAGGGCTCCTGCTCCGAAGGAGACTTCCCCTCAGAAGAGGAAGAAGAAAAAGGTTACTCGTCCTCTCAGGATTCCCCGCAATGAGGCTCCTAGAAGTGAGCCTGCATCTCCCCCTGTTGGGGATGATTCTTTGATTGGAGGTTCCTCGCCTTTTAGAGAGGAAACCTCTAATATTCCGGCTGGTGGTGCCGGTGAATCTCTGCTTGAGGCTGCTGTCGCTGCTACCGCTTCAGGTAGTGGTACGAGATCGCTTTCGGGGTCGAGCCGAATAAGGATATCTTTATCCAGATCAGCATCAAGAGAAACCCCTGCCATGTCTGTCAGTGCACCCAGCGAGATTCCAACCGATGAACCTCGGTTGGAACTTGACGAGGACCTAGAAGAATATTTGCCAGTGTCGGTTGACACACCACCTTCTCCAGGTATGACATCTTGCTTAGCATCATTAAGAAATGATTTAGTTGTACTGGCTGCAGACGCGACATATATGCCATCGGCCATGGGTAAATATCGTCTTTACGCCTCTTTTTTAGGAAAATTAACATCATGTTGATATTAACTTTCTTTTGTCTTCTTTTTAGGGGAAGACATCTACGGGCCTTTTGGCACTGTTTCAGCTCCTGGCGACGACATGGAGGTACCCGACTTTGAAGAGGAAGCATTTTCGGGTGCCGGCTCGCCCGAAGTGGTTCCGATATCTCAAGAGGAGGAGGAGCCTGTCATTACGATAATGCCTCCTTTGAGTACGCCGATCACTTCGTCTGGTGTTGGCGCATCTTCTTTTGTTGCACCACCTGTTGAGGCGACGGCTGTGGCAACATTGTCTACGATCGTTCTTGGATGGAGCTTCGCCAATATTGTAGCCACTCCCAGCGTTCATTCAGATCTAGTCATGCTGACTGAGCAGTATACTGGTATCTTCTACACTACTATGAAAATATTGATATCAATGGTGTTGGAGAAGAATCTGAGCTTTGAGTCTCTGAGGAGGTCCTCTCAGTTCGCGATAGTGCCGATCAGAGACTTTAACGATACTGGGGTAGCTGACACACTGGAGAAGATAGTTAATAGTTTGGAGCAACCCATTAACGAATATCTGCAGCTATCTCGAGGCAGCATCGAAGACCTGGTCTAGGCTGAATATGACTCCTTGACTACGCAGCTTACTGAATAGATGGAAGGCCTAAATAAATCCATCCAGACACATTAGCAGGAGATGGATGAAGAAAAAGCTGTTTTAGAGGAGGTCATTCCTCTTCAAACGAAGTGCCAGGCTGAGCATGAAGGGAATGTAGCGAGGGTCCGCAGACTGGAAGCAAAACTCGCTCAGGCAAAGGAGTGGGCTTTTCAGTCGTCGGAAGCTCTAGATGTGGTGAATGGTCGACTGGGCCTATCTCAACAGAACTTGGCGCGTGCAGGAGTCGCTTGTGCTGGTTTTGTTCGGACTAGATTCGAACTGCCATCCTAAGCAATGACGAGGCATGGCTGGAGCGGGCCCGCGCTATTATTTTGAGCTCTAGGACTGAGAAGATGACCGTGCTGGCGCAGCAGATTTGCGACCTGACCGTTCCCCCCAAATGATGTACTGTTTTGCTTTCCAATGTAATTTTGCTCTTTTTGGGAATAATAAAGAGGCTTTCATCTAACTTTGTGGACCCGTCATTTTGGAATATAAACGACAGGTTTGGGTGAAAGTGATATTAGAGGTAATATGGACGTGATATACTCTCGGTAAGTTTTAGCAGGACATATCTATTCAGAGGTGTCACGCCCCATTCCCAAAATACGTAGGACTAGGAACACGTAAGCATGCCAGCCGCATGGATATGGAAACTCCAATATATGGAACCTAAATCCACACGTACGCTGTATTATGAATCTCAAATCCACAAGTGGTATAAACATATATCACAAGTCAAAGGGTACAATCTAAATCTCATCCACAAAAAATTAAATATAAATAAATAACCAGCATCTATGAAACTAGATCTCAATAAGAAGTATCTAAGTATGATAGTTGGATGGAAACAAATCCACTACCAACTCGAATATAAGAGCAAATACAAAATAAGTACAACACAATCAAACCCAATATAAGTATACCAGTTATCGATCACGGCTCAAAGAGAAGTTATCCACGAAGCATATACAACCATCCAAATCTGCGCTCCTGTAAATACTCAAGAACAGATACACCTGACAGCGGACCAGGTCCTCAGAGGGACATAACAAGATACTTAAACACATGCCAATAAAGTACTAAAAT